>APFE031171765.1:70113-82003 GCA_000404065.3 Pinus taeda | reverse complement strand
TTCAAATAGTTGAACAAAGTAATTAATAAAACATTGTTACACTTATCTTTTATATATTATTGATACATGTATGACTAAAAGAAAAACATCCTTTAAACATCCAATAGTGAAAAATATAAAGAATATTGTTGAAACACATACATATATTCAATAATAGCAAGAGTAATCAAATAACAATTCACATAAAAAAAATGAATTCAGATCATAGCTAGTAGTACGATATGCGCTGCAAATCATTCCTAATATCAATCACAATCCGAATTCCTTCTTTCAACTCAGAGATACTTTCATATAAAGGCAATAGTGCACATCCACATAAAAGCTTTGTTGTCAAAAATTGGAATAATTGGCCCAGTCTTTCTAAAAAATATACCAGAAATACAGTAGTGCAACTTCCAGGTTTGAGTCTTATACAAAAACTGAGGAACCTTTCTAAATGCATGAAAGGGTCTATAAATACTTAATTAAACTAACTAACTACAAAAATAAAATGCTATTTAATTGGTACAACTGGATCTTGGATATCTTCTCCACAGCAAGTTTGTTGGTAGTCGGCAGCATGATTCATCATTCTAGCTGTTTTCCCTTTGATCTTAGTTGGAATATCGCTAGCATCGGTTCCACTTTTTGGGGGTGGCTGAGACGAGAATGGAGCTGAGCCAAGTATGTGGCATCGTGTATATCAGGAATGATACAACCGATTGCATCTGTTAGACACTTGAGGGCAGCTCTTTGGCTGTATGGTTTTACTAGGAACAACCAATAGGTGTCCCAAGTTAAACTTTGAATACCTGCAATTAAACTTCCATTCTTTTCTAGCTCCTAATAACATGATTGCTCCAATGTTTTATCCCATAGCAATTTACCTGGTGTACATTGTGAAATTATATTAGATAAATAGAGAGTGTTATTGATTAATTCAATCAAATTACTTATGGATAATTTGCGTCTAGAAACTTCTCTCTCTACCTTCATCAACTGGGACTACCATTCCAAGAATAGGATTTCCTTACGTGATTTTAGGATTTTGGGCAAGTTTGTTTCCTGTCCCTCACTGGTGTCTTGCCAAGTAAGAAAATCTGTTAAGGTCTCATCACCCTGCTCTAAGTCCTTTCTAGCATCAACTGATTTATCGATTATTGATGTTGTTATATCACAAAGGGGCTCAACCTGAGAAATATTATGACACAATAGTCTTATTTGTGTTACCAAGCCTTATTAATCTGTAGCACTTTTGTTCTGAAATCGGCAGGTTGTGGAAGACTCTTGAACTTCTCTATTTGAAGTGATAGTTGAGCAATTTGCTCATCTTTTGTTTTCACCATTAGTTCATTCATCGTCTCCAATTTTACCAACACCTCTGATAATTCTTTCTACTTTTGAATCACGCTTGAATCTACTCTCTATTTTTCTTCAAGTAGTTGCTTATTCAGTTGATTATTTAACTGCTGCTATGTTGACAATTGCTGTTCTAATTTCTCAACTTTCTGTTGTGCCTCCGACAGCTGTGTTTGTAACAAAATAATTGCCTGGTCGTTTTATTTTAGTAAATTACTCACTTTCGATGCCTTTTCCATGGTGGCCGCCAAATAGGCTCCGACATACTGGGAAAGCTTCGTTAGGTCATCAAAAGGATCAAACTCCTCTTTCCAAACTACGTTGGTTGTCTCTGTTTGTTCTGGGAACAGGGAAGGTTGATCAAGCCTTCTCCTTTTCCATTGTCGCTTTACTATGGCCTTGTGTTTTGGGCTGTAAAAGACATCTAGTGGAGGTATATCCTCCACCTGCAAAATGATTTGATCCGAGGGATATTTTGGAATTATTTCTAAGTCTGTACTAGGGGGTAGGCCGCTAGTTCCTTCACTTGGAACCTTTTTTGACGTTGTATCCTGTGTATCTGTTGCTTTGGGTGTATCGGCACCTTTTGAACTTTCTAGATTGCTTATGATGGAGTCAAATTTCTGCCATTCTTGGAGCAATTTCAGATCAGTCTGGGTATCCACATTCACATCCTTGCTGCCCTTGTCCTGCTCCTTTTTCTGTTCCTCCTCATGTATTTTCTCCTGTTCTTTCCTTCACGCTTCCTCCTGGTCTTTCCTCTGTACTTCCTCCTGCTCTTTTTTTGGACTTCCTCAAGAATTTTTGATGTAGCAGGAGGTTCGTCGGTGAGTCGTTGTTCAGGCTCGCTTGATTGTGTCATCGAGGCAGTAGCTAGTAAACCTAGAAGCAGAGTTTGCAACCTCTGCTCTCTGAGTTTGTTGAATTCCACTAACCCTTCGTCGTGATATCTCATTTTAGCTAGTGTTTGGACCTGAAATAATGACTTCGCCAAAGAAAATAGGTCATCAAACTCGTCTTATTTATGTTCAAACTTTGTGAGTTTTTCCTGTTCAAGTACATTATAGACGATTTTCTTGGGTCAAATCGCCTATTAGGAAGGGTGGCGAGATTTAGCATATTTATCTTTTCTGCTTCCTTCTCTGCATGCTTATAGTCATGTAGAGTGTAAACACCACACCTTAGAGGAAAAGGAGGCCAAACTTTCTTCTTTGAATTCCTCAGAGTCTTGGTTGCTCTTGCGGACGTAATCTGATAGGCTATTTCTCTAGCCAATAGCTTGTCGGGTATGTACAAGGGAAGGACATGAGGCCTAGCAAGGCTGCCGAAAACTCTTATGTATGTGAATTTATCCTCTTTGAACCAGTTTACTAGGGTGGTTAGGTCAATCTCTGCATGTGAGGAAATCTTCGGAGCAGGCTTGTCAAAAATGGCATAGTGAATGGGCAACATAAAACCATTACAAACTTAATACAGGTGGTCTTTATAATGGGATTTCCACAACTTTTGGTGATAAATGTGAATTGGCATGGGGTCTTGTGGAGTCCATCTCCACCCTAGCACAGGAAATTCAGAGTTGAAACAAAGAGTATCTAAAATGTAGGCACTATAATAAAATGGAGGAATAGACCTATCAATAATGCGAGTTTTATTTATAAACTCAAGAATAGCAGTGGCTAACTTATCAGATAATATATTTCCCCAATCCATTATCTCGCTATTGATTGTTGCTTCCATTAAAGGAACCATCTCTATTGAGAATTTTGAGGAATCATGTAATCCCCAAATCCTACACATCATCGCCCTAGCGTAACAATAAGGAGAACATAACAAATCGACAGAGTACTTACCCGAGGATTCATGCTTGTGTCTTATGGGGTTCTGTCTCCATTCCCGAATAGGTGTTGATTCAGTTTCATTTTCATCTCTGAACTTCTCCAGAAATTCTTTGTTATACTTCTTCTGTGGTTCAGGAAAATGGTACATTTGTCTCAAATTATTAGGTTGAAACGAACCGAATACTCTCCCGTCGATTGTGCAGAATGTTCTATTTGTAACAGGGATTTCCTCAACTGCCCACCTCACTACATCTGTATACGGAAGCATTTTCTCTCGAGCCGCTATTCGGTGTAGGTAGGAGTCAGTGAAATCCTTTAGGGTAGCCTTTGACTTTTGGGTTGAACCTGCTATAGCTTGTACTGATACTGTTTCACGCTCTTCAGCTTCAACTAGATTATAGATGCTTTGCCAGCTAGTGTTGCCGAGGCCAAGACAGTCAGTGTCTGAAATCAATCCTTTTTTACTTGGTCCTGGATCGGCGGTAGATTGTCATGTCACTGCGGGAGCTGAAGCTGCTGCAAGTCTTTTGGATTTCTTCCCCATTTGGCCTAAATTTGTTGCTTCGGAGGAGCTCTGCGCAGGAGATAAAATGAACATAATACAGAGAATAGGCGATGTGACCCAAGTATGAAAGAGTTATATAAATCAATGAATAATGAAGGATTAAAATAATACTGCCGTGGATACAATCTATGAGGAGATTTTGGCATAATTTCTCCATTAATTGGCCACTTAATCATGTCAATCATTTAAATGCCCATCATGTCGTTTATTCGCTGAATAATTCATTTAAGCGTGGCTTTGATTTTTTGGCGATTAATCACAAGTGAATCGCTATCGGGAATAGAAAGGCTTTTAATAATAATCTAACATAATATACTCAAGTCTTTTCAATCTTTTTTGAAATTCGCGCTTAGCTTTATCGCAATCGGAATCAGAGAAATGCTCGAGTAGTAACATTTGTGTCATTGCAAAATATCCGATCCCTGATGGCGATACAACTTATTTGCATCGGGAGTTTTAAAAGGGTGCCTTTAATGTGTGTATGCTATACTCCCCGATCGCCGATAGCGTTATCGCATCGGAGAAAAGAGAGAGGGCCTTTTGTTACACTCGCTTATCTTTCCCGATATCCGATAGTTATTCACTTGTCGGATCAGGGCAAACCAATGGGTCTTTTTGTTATGCATCCTTTGTTGTTGCGATATGCGATCTTGCGATCGCTTTATCACAATAATAAATAATTATTCATTTATTTTATAAGACCAATTTATGTTTATTCAAAAGGTTTATAGTGTATTGTTTCTTTCGGACCTTTTAAGGAATGATGAGTTGATACCAATTTTCTTCATAAATCTAAAAGGGACCCATTTCATATTATAGTTGAAAGTAAAATTTTATGAAATGGGGGGTTGTTGTACAGCACAACAATTGGCGATTCGCTGGGAGAAACAACTATCTCTGAGAAATGTTGAAATACTTAGACTTTCTTTATATAGAAATCTTATCAAAGAGGAAAATTCTAATATAACTAGGTATACATACATTCTGAATCTCATAAGAGCTATTTTTTCTAATTCCTTATCTTGTTAAAATTAAATACATTCTAAGTTTTAAATTGGCCTTTATTGGTTGATAATTAAAAAAAAAAAAAAAAACCTTTCCAACTTAGCTTTTTAATGACTCCTTTGTCATAGGTAGAGCCAATGCTGCCAGCAAATGTTCATAGTCTCGACAGGAATACCTTTTAACCATTTGATTGTCCATTATCCCATCCATTTCAGAGTATAATTAAAAGAATGAATCCAAAAATATGCTTTCATATCTTGTATTTCCTTTTCTTTTTTATTATTTTGTAAGATAAAAAGCCATTGTCCTGGTTTGGTGGCCAGCTATTTGACAATGCCATTCACTGGTTGTAATTTAACCGAACAAGCTGGCTCATGATGAAACCGCTCGTCTTATGATTATAAGCCATTACCCTATTTTGGTATGCATTATTGGTAATGTCAGTTAAACTATTTCCCAATGATCATGGTAAGCAGGCTTGTAATAAGACCCCTTATCTTTTATATCAAATATATTTTAGAATTACACTCTTGAGTAATCATAAACTTTGATGAATGGGATGGACAATTTTCTCCTTAAGAGAACATGGATGACAGGGTAAGAGTTTGAAGATGCTAAGATTGAATTAGTTTCTGTTTTGATATTGAAAACCATTTTGTGGCCATTTGAAAACATTAAAATGATTTATAGTACTTCTAAATCTTGAGAAGATTTCACAAAAATGAAATGGAATTTCAGAATCTGAATATACCTAATTTCCTAGAACTTTTCCTTTTGTTTAAGGTTTCTATTTTAAAAGTAAATATCAAAACTACTTCTTTTGAGCAATTTTTTCAGTATAGCAAAGGCCAATGGGAGATATCTTACAACTTTATTTCCTAATAATCCTTAAAACTATGAACACAAATTCTGTTGAAAATTGAATATTTACAAAAGGAGAAGGGGTTACCTCCTCAATTGAAGAATTTTTTCAAGATAAGGCCATTAACAGGAAGAGAATCCCTCTTACCTGATAGATCTTGCAATATGAGAGTAGAATGGCCTATCTTCTCATTGATTTGAAATGGTCCAAGCCACATTTTCTGGAACTTAGTGTGTTTTCCTTTATCCTCATGGGCTTTGTCCCATTTCAGAACTAGATCACCAACTTGTAATTGTTTTGAACCGGATGAAGTTGAATCAAAAGATGACTTGATAATTTGCTGATGTCTTGCATGAATAATTTTGGCCTTTTCTCTTTCTTCTTCTAATTTTAAGATTTGATCATGTCTTAGTTGAATAGAAGATGGGGGGCTTTCTTCAATAAACTGTACTAGGGCTAGAGAAGGAAGCAATAGATTGGTTGGTAAAACTGCTTCTTTCCCATATACAAGATTAAATGGAGAAGTACCTATGGAAGCCTTCTGTGTTATTCTATCATCCCATAGTGCAAATATCAAAGATTTATGCCAGTTTTTATGATTCTGCTCAATAGTTCACTTAATAATTTTGACTACATTTTTATTGGTAGATTCTGCTAAACCATTACCCTAGGGATAGTAATTTGCAGAATATTTCAATTTAAATCCTCTTTTGATAGCGAACTCAAACATAGAATTTCTAGAGAAATAAGATGCATTATCGAAAACAAGAGCGTTTGGGACACCAAACCTGGTAATGATGAATTGATCTATAAACTCTATAATTACTTCAAAGTTTGTTGTCTTTAAAGGAATTGCTTCAACCCACTTAGTAAAGTAATCAATAGAAGTAAGGATATAATTATGTTGTTTGGATGACTGTGGAGTTATTTTCCCAATGACATCCAATCCCCATTGCTCGAAAGGTTGATCAATGTTCACTGGTTGCAAAGGGAAAGCTGGTTTTCTTTGTCTTCCACTGGAGATTTGACAACTTTGGCATTTCCTTACGTATTTGTGAGTATCTCTGAATAGGGTGGGCCAATAATATCTAGCATGAATGATTTTGTGAGCTGTTGTATCAGCTCCAAAATGTCCTCCTGCTGGTCCGTCATGTAGCTCCTGCAAAACTTTTTGTGCTTCAGGTTTTTCTAGGCATCTTAATAAAATTGAATCATAATTCCGCCTAAAAAATACATCATCTACAATTATGAAGTTTTTCGCTTTTAATCTGATGGCACATTTGTTTTTATAGGAAAGATTAGAAGGTGTGTATCCATTTTTTAAATAGAAGATCAAATCTGCATATTGTGATTTAGGATCAGTGATACTTATCTGATTGATTTCTTCAGTGTGTTCTATACCTTCTGATTCTTGAATATTGGATGCTCCTGCTAATAACCTGCAAAAACCTTGGCCTCTGACAATCTTTGCTGGCTTGATTTCCAAGTCATATTCTTGTACTGATGTGACCTAATTTGCCCTTTTTTCTCCTAATTCCCTTTGAATTAGTAATTGTCTTACTGCTGAGAAAGGAACTATAACTTTTGTGCGAGCTTTTAAAAGGAAGGGTCTGTAGTGTTTGACAGCTTTGTACACAACAAAGGCTTGCTTTTCAACTTCTGAATAATTAAGTTCATCACCTTGAAGATTTGAACTATAAAATGAAATTGGTGCCTCCAAGTTTTGATCATTAATCTGAGTCAACACTGCTGCATAAGACGAGGTGGATGCGAGAGTATAAAGTATGAAATGATTTGAAAAATTGGGAGTGCTTAAAGTAGGGGCATCAATTATTGATTGTTTGATAGAATCAAATGCCTCTTTTTCTGCAGATCCCCATCTAAACACCGAAATTTTCTTAATCATTGTTTGCAATGGTAAAATAATCTGGGAAAAAACTGGAACGAATATTTTAACAAAGTTAATTTGACCTAAAAATGACTGCATGGATTTTTTGTTATGAGGGAATGGAATATCAGAAATCTCTTTAATTCTATCTGGATCAATATAAATACCATCTTTGGAAACAATGAAGCCCAAGAGTTTTCATTGATTAAGAGCAAAGAAGGACTTTTTTGGATTGAGCGAGATACCATACCTTCTGCAGTGTTCAAAGATTTGATTTAAATCATGTAAATGATTAGACCTTTTCTTGGAAAATACAGTAATATCATCTAAACGGACAACTACTATTTTATTGATCAATCCTTTGAATGCTATATCCATTGCTCTTTGGAATGTAGCTCCTGCATTGATAAGTCCAAAAGGCATTTTTTGGTAAACATAAGTTCCCCATTTAGTTATGAAGGTAGTTTTAAGCCTGTCATCAGGATGGACCAAAATCTGGTTATATCCTGAAAAACCATCTAAAAAGGACATTAACTTAGAACCAGCTACTGAATGGAGTATCTGCTCCATGGTAGGTAATGGGAAGTTATCTTTTTGGCTTTCTTTATTAAGATTTCTAAAATCTATGCAAATCCTGATGTCGCCATTTTTCTTTCTAACAGGCACCATATTGGAGACCCAGTTTGAATGTCGGACAGGAAAAATGATCTTAGCCTTCAAGAGTTTATTTAGTTCGGATTTTATTTGACTCTCTAAGTTAGGATGGATTTTCCTTAACTTCTGTTGAACTGGTTTTTGTTCATAAAGCATTGGAATAGTATGTTGAATGATTGATGCATCGTATGTTTTTAAATCATCATATTTCCAAGCGAAGACATATTTATTCTTTCGTAATAACCTAACAAAAGCTGTTCTTTCTTCCAAAGAACATCCTAATCCCAAATTGATGTTTTGAGGGTTTTCCTCAGTACCTAGGTTTATCAACTCAAATCTTAAAGTGGAACTTTGGAGCTTTGAATTGGTCACCTGTTTAAACCTGTCTTTAATATCATAGAGATCTTCTAGCTTAACCACTAGTTTTGGTATTGAGTTTTCTTCCTGCTTTTCCTTCATTTGAAGGTCGTGATCACTTTCATCAATGATTTGATCATCGTAGGATTTAAAGAAAATCAAGAAATTTAAAATGTCTTCGTCATGATTGAACACTCGCCAATTGGTGACATTGTCAAGAATTGATGGTCTAAAAATTAACTCTACCGAAAATCTGTCTAGGTTGTAATCTTCGGAAGGTAGGAGTTTAGAAGCAACATTAGCCAGCAAGTCTACTGCTGCATTTTGGGATCTAGGGGTAGGAGAAATATTGAATGCTAAAAATTGAGATATGAGTTCTTGCACCAAAGACTGATAGTGTTTGAGATGGCTAGAAAGACAGTGAATTGTATTTCTAACTTGTTTTATGACAATCTCTGAATCACCACACTTTCAAATATTGAACTTTAAGACCAATAGCTTTATATAGTCCTTGAACTAAGGCCTCATGCTCAACTATATCATTTGTGCATTCAAATTCCAATCTACATGTTAACATAGTTTTTTCTCCTTCAGGGCTAACTAAAATACACCCTGCTCCTGCACCTTCACTGGATTTAGACCCATCAAAGTATAGTGACCAAAATAAAGAATTATCAACACTTTTATTTACAGTTTTCTCAGCAATATTGACACATCTTGATCTATCGGTTTGTGAAAATTTTTCGATTTGGGATGTGAAATTATTCACTGAGAAAGGAGATGGTTGGGCGATGTAATTGCTAAAGAATGATTCGAAAGAGTAATTCCCCATATTACTATTAAATGCTATTGGTTGATTCTCCTGTTCAAATTTAGTGACAGTATGGGTCATATGTTTCTCCCGATCGATTTTGATTTGATTTGGCTTTCCTTTATAGGGTAGCCACATATGGGACCAATCGGTAGAAATATAACGTTGGAGTTTCTCAGACCAATCCCTACTCAAGATTAAACCATAAAATTCAGGTATATCGGCAATTAAAATATAAATTCTCTAAACCACTCGTGGATCAGCTGATAACCTGATAGTTATAGAGTTGATTTCCCCTAAAACCTGGACCTTGGTCCTATCCAACTGTACAATATGAATCGCAGACTTTTGGGGTTCAATGTTCAGTTTGGAACAAACTGAAGCTGGCATTATGTTAGAGGATGCCCCTAAGTCAATCAAACAGTTGTGTAGATTTCGATTATAGATCTCATAGGTCAAGAGGAAAGGGGGAGTATGGGAATTTGACCTGTCTCTGATTAAAATTGTATCAGTAGCTTCAATTCTACCAGAAGGCGGTTGACCTGAATCATTAGCAGCTTTAGAGATCACAACACTAGGAAGAGGTGAAGTAGGTACTGCATTTAGTTCCTTAAGAAGCAATTTATGCTGATGTTTGAGTTTGCTAAGTTCAAACATAGTAATGTTTGCCTTTATCTTCTTCATATCATCAATAATATTGTAATCCATTGAATCCGAAACTACCAATGTCTTAGATGTTGAAGGTATATTTGAGGATTATGGTTGATTTTGGGTGTTGTTGCCACCGATTTCTTTGTGGGTACCTTTTCCTTTGTAGTAGTGGTACCTGTACTCCTTTTCTTTGAAATTGACTAAACGGGTTCAGGAGTACCTTTACTCCTGGTAGTCACAGGGAAAACTTCTTATTCATTTTCTGTATTGGAGTTGGGTAAAATGAAGTCCCACATTCCATGGCATTCGACAACTTCCTCTTCTTCGGGTTCGTCGGATGGTAAAACTGTTTCATCTTCTTCTTCCTCTTCAGGATCCGAGTCTGCATTAGATATAACATTTGGTGGTTTTGACTCAGGTTTCTTAAAATTCCTAAATGGCTTTTTTGTTGAAGTTTATGCTACTTGTTTTTTGATTTCAACCATTTCATTTGACATTGTTTTGAGGACCTTTTGTAGACCCTCCATATCATATGGATCTTTAGGGGTTTTCTTCTTTGAATCATCTTTAAAATAAACTTTTTTGGATTTCCTATCTTCAAGAGAAGCTTTCTTTTCTAAAGCAATAATGTGTTTCTCTACAGCAAGCACTTGTTTCATGTTTTCGGCTAAAGTTGGTTTTGCAGCTCTACTACAAAAATGACTATATTTGAAGGTAGGGCTGTTATATACCACTCGCTTCTAATTTGCTCACTTGGCTTGGAGTCGGTCGGAATCTTATTCAAGAGTTTATTGAATCGGGAGTTGAACTCCTTAATAGGTTCTCTAGATTCTATCCTAAGATTCGAAAGATCATTAATTAATGTCGCTAAAGATCTATCATCGCCATACTTAGTGAGAAACTACTCTTGAAAAATGTTCCAGCTAGTAATGGATCTAGAGGGTAGGGAAAAATACCAAGACCCAGCTGATCCTTGTAAAGTATAAGGGAAAATCCTAACGACAACATCTTCTTCTATTACTCCTTTCAGATTAACTGATAACATGAAATTGTTAATATGTTCTTCGGCTAATGTTCCAGCATCTGGATTAAATTTCAGCAACCATTTCTCAAGATAATCAGGTAATGGATGTAATGGTGCAGGCATAGTGTCAGCACCAGGATTGTTCCATGGATTCTGAGCCATCTTAGAACTAATAACAATTGCTGATGAAATTCCAGGTGTTTGGGGAGGAGTTGGTATTGAAGATTGAATAGGTTGGGATGTTGAAGTTGGCGATCCTTGCTGAACAACAATATGTAATGGGGGAGTGGATGTTTGACTTCGCACTGGAGAAGATGAAATGGAGGATGATGAAGAAAAGGTCTCACTGTCATATCCTTCAGTGTTCTTTTTAGCCTTTTTCCTTTTCAGTAAAGGTAACTCAATAGGTTCAATACCGAGCTTTCCGCTTTGAAGTCTGGTGAGAGGGTGAGGTAGATTGAATTGCGAAGTCTCACTGCCTTGAGATACTTCAGATTTCTGTGGTGATATTGAAAAGCCTTGAAGTTTCTGGACGAGAGACTGAACTTTAGGAGACTCAACACTTAATCATTCTGGAGTATGATGGGATTGAGCAGCGGTAGTTGATTCCTCTTCTTCTCGTTTGAATACTAGTGTCCCAGAATGCAAATGGGAGGTCCGAGGTGAGGTGGAGGGAGATTTACTCTCAGAATGGTCTATAGGTTTTGATTTACTCGCCAGTCGTAGTTCATGCCCTCCTTCTAGCACCAAAATTGTTGATGCCTCGAAAATCGCTGCAACAACATCGGGGAAAACCACCCGGTCCGGACCTTAATGCAGCTCCTTTTCCGTTTGGTGTGGTGGCTCCAACTGGAAATAATGGGACCAGTTTCCCAATGATGAATAAAAAGGGGATGG
>APFE031171765.1:4248-70093 GCA_000404065.3 Pinus taeda | reverse complement strand
TATAGATGACTCTATTTGATAAAAAAAGACATTCATTCATATAATAATTGCTTTGTTCAAATAGTTGAACAAAGTAATCAATAAAACATTGTTACACTTATCTTTTATATATCACTAATACATATATGACTAAACGAATAACATCCCTTAAACATCCAATAGTGAAAAATACAAGGAATGTTGTTGAAAACACATACATATATTCAATGATAGCAAGAGTAATCAAATAACGATTCACATAAAAGAATGAAACTAGTTCATAGATGGTAGTACCATATGTGTTGTAAATCATTCCCGATATCAATCGCAATTTGAATTCCTTTTTTCAACTCAGAGATACTTTCATATCAAGGTAATATGCACATCCACATAAAAGCTTCTTCGTTAAAATTTGGAATAATGGCCCAGTCTTTATAAAAAATATACCGAAAGTACAATAGTGCAACTTCCAGGTTTTAGTCTTATACAAAAACTGAGGACCCTTTCTAAATGCATGAAAGGGTCTATAAATACTAATTAAACTAACTAACTATAAAAATAAAATGTTATTTAATTGGTACAACTGGATCTTGAATATCTTCTCCACAGTAGGTTTGTTGGTAGTCAGCAGCATGATTCATCACTTTGGCTGTTCTCCCTTTGATCTGAGTTGGCAGATTGCAAGCATTGGTTCCAATTCTGAAGGGCGGCTGAGATGAGAATGGAGCTGAGCCGAGTATGTGGCATCGTGTATCTCGGGAATGATACAACCGATCGCATCGGTTAGACACTTGAGGGCGGCTCTCTAGCTGTATGGTTTTACTAAGAACAACCAATAGGTGTCTCAAGTTAAACTTTGAATGCCTGTGATTAACCTTCCATTCTTCTCCAACTCCTGGTTGCATGCTTGCCCCAATGTCTTAGTTGATAGCAATTTACCTAGGGTACATTGTGAAATCATATTAGACAGATAGAGAGTGTTATTTATTAACTCAATTAAGTTACTTGTAGATAATATACATCTAGAAACTTCTCTCTCTGCCTTCATCAGTTGTGATTGCCATTCTAAAAATAGGATTTCCTTATGTGATTCTAGGATCTTGGGTAGATTTGCTGCCTATGCCTCACTGGAGTCTTGCCAAGCAAGAAAATTTGTCAAGGCCTCGTTGGCCTGCTCCAAATCCTGTCTACCATCAACTGATTTATCGATTATTGACGTTGTTATATCACAAAGGGGCTCAACCTGAGAAATATTATGACATAATAGTTTTATCTGTGTCACTAATGCCTTATTAATCTGTAGCGCTTATGTTCTGAAATCGGTAGGTTGTGGAAGACTCTTGAACTTTTCTATTTGAAGTGATATCTGAGCGATTTGCTCATCTTTCATTTTCGCCATTAGTTCATTCATTGTCTTTAACTTTGCCAATGCTTCTGATAATTCTTTATGCTTTTGAATTGCGCTTGAGTCTATTCTCTGTTTTTCTTCAAGCAACTGCTTATTCAATTGATTATTTAATTGTTGTTGTGTTGATAATTGTTGTTCCAAATGTTCAACTTTCTGTTGTGCTTCGGACAACTGTGTCTACAACAAAATAATTGCCTGGTCTTTTTCTTTTAGTAGATTACTCACTTCTGATGCCTTGTCCATGGTGGTTGCCGAATAAGCTCCGGCATACTGGGAAAGCTTCGTTAGGTCATGAGAAGGATCAAACTCCTCTTTCTAAACTACATTGGTTGTCTCTGTTTGTTCTGGAAACAGGGAAGGTTGATCAAGCCTTCTCCTTTTCCGCTGTCGTTTCACTATAGCCCTGTGTTTTGGATTGTAAAAGACATCTAATGGAGGTATGTCCTCCACCTGCAAAATGATTTGATCCGAGGGATCTTTTGGAATTATTTATAAATCTATACTAGGGGGTAGGCCGCTGGTTCCTTCATTCGGAACCTTTGTTGACGCTATATCCTGTGTATTTGTTGCTTTGGATGTATCGACACTTTTTGGACCTTCCAGATTGCTTATGATGGAGTCAAATTGCTGCCATTCTTGGAGTAGTTTTGGATCAATCTGGGTATCCATATTGACATTTTCGCTACCCTTATCCTTCTCCTTTTTCTGCTCTTCCTCCTGTATTTTCTCCTGCTCTTTCTTCTGTACTTCCTCCTGCTCTTTCTCTTTATCTGTCTTGAGATTCTTTGATGCAACAGGAGGTTTGTTGATGAGTCGTTGTTCAGGCTCGCTTGATTGTGTTGTCGGGGCAGTAGCTAGTAAATCCAGAGGCAGAGTTTGCAACCTCTGTTCTCTGAGTTCATTGAAATCTACTAGCCCTTCATCATTATATCTCATTTTAGCCAGTGCTTGGACCTGGAATAATGACTCTACCGAAGAGAATAAGTCATCAAAATCATCTTCCTTATGATCAAACTTTGTGAGTTTGCCCTGTTCTAGCACATTGTAGATGACTTTCCTTGGGTCAAATCGCCTATTAGGAATAGTGGCAAGATTTCGCACGTTTATTTTCTCTGCTTCCTTCTCCGCATGCTTATAGTCGTGCAAGGTATAAACACCGCATCTTAGAGGAAAAGGAGGCCAAACCTGCTTTTTTGAAGTCCTCGGAGTCTTGGTGGCTCCTGCGGATGTAATTTGATAGGCTAATTCTCGGGCCAACAGCTTGTCGGGTATGTACAAAGGAAGGACATGAGGCCTGGCAAGGCTACCAAAAACCCTTATGTATGCAAATTTATCCTCCCCGAACCAGTTTCCTAGAGCGGTTAGGTCAATCTCTGCTTGTGAAGAAATCTTAGGGGCAGGTTTGTCAAAAATGGCACAATAAATGGGCAACATAAAACCATTACAAATTTGATACAGGTGGTCCTTATAGTGTGCTTTCCACAACTTCTGGTGATAAATGTGAATCGGCATGGGGTCTTGTGGAGTCCATCTCCACCCCAGCATAGGAAATTCAAAGTTGAAACAAAGAGTATCTAAAATATAGGCACTAAAATAAAACGGAGGAAAAGACCTATCAGTGACGCGAGTTTTATTTCTAAACTCAAGAATAGCAATGGCTAACTTATCTGATAATATATTTCCCCAATTCATTATCTCACTGTTGACTGTCGCTTCCATTAAAGGAACCATTTCAATCGTGAATTTTGCGGAATCATGTAATCCCCAAATCCTACACATCATCGCCCCAGCGTAACAGTAAGGAGAACATAATGAATCGACAGAGTACTTACCTGAAGATTCATGTTTGTGCCTTGTTGGGTTCTGTCTCCATTCCCGAATAGGGGTTGATTCAATTTCATTCTCACTTGTGAACTTCTCCATAAATTCTTTATTGTATTTCTTTTATGGTTCAGGCAAGTGGTACGTTTTTCTTAAATCATCAAGTTGGAACGAGCCGAAGACTCTTCCGTCGACTGTGTAGAATGTTCTATTCATAACAGGGATTTCCTTTACTGCCCATCGCACTACATCTGTATACGGAAGAATTTTCTCTCGAGTTGCTATTTGGTGTAGATAGGAGTCGGCTAAATCCTTTAGGGAAGCCTCTGACTTTCTAGTTGAATCTGCAGTAGCTTGCACCGATACCGTTTCAGGCTCTTCAGCTTCAATTAGATTATAGATGCTTTGCTAGCTCGTGTTGTCGAGGCCAAGACAAGTAGTGTCTGAAATCAATCATTTCTTGCTTAGTCCTAGATCAGCAGTAGATTGCCCTGTTACTGCGGGAGCTGAAGTTGCCGCAAATCTCTTGGATTTCTTCCCCATTTGGCTTGAATTTGTTGCTTCGGCAGAGCTCTGCACAGGGAATAAAATGAACGCAATAGAGAGAATAGGTGGTGCGAGCCAATATGAAAGAGTTATACCAATTAACGAATAATGAAGGATTAAAATAATACTATCGTAGTTACAATCTCAGGGGAGATATCGACATAACTGCTCCATTAATTGGCCACTTTAACCTGTCAATCATTTTAAATACCCATCATATTGTTTATTCGTCGAATTATTCATTCAAGCGTGGCTTGATTTTTTGGCGGATAATCACAAGTGAATCACTATTGGGAATGGGAAGGATTTTAATAATAATCTAAAATAATATATGCAAGCCTTTTCAATCTATTTTGAAATTCGCGCTTAGCTTTATCGCAATCGGAATCGTAGAAATGCTTGAGCAACAATATTTGTGTCATTGCAAAATCCCCGATCCCCGATGGCGATACACCTTATCGCATCGGGAGTTTTTTAAAGGTGTCTTTAACGTGTGTGTGCTACATTCCTCGATTGCCGATAGCGATATCGCATTGGAGAAAAGTGGGAGGGCCTTTTGTTACACTTGCTTGCCTTTCCCGATATTCGATAGTTATTCACTTTTCGGATCGGGGTAAACCAATGGGTCTTTTCGTTATGCATCCCTTGTTGCGATATGCGATCTTGCAATCGCTTTATCGCAATAATAAATAATTATTTATTTATTTCATAAGATCGATTTATATTTGTTCAAAAGGTTTATAATGTATTGTTTCTTTCGGACCTTTTGATGAAGGATGAGTTGATACCAATTTTATTCACACATCTATAAAAGGGACCCATTTCATATTATAGTTAAAAAGAAAAATTTTATGAAATGGGGGGTTGTTGTATAGCACAACAGGTCGCTAGCACATAACTGGAAACTTTAGTCCACAGTCGCTAGTAGGCAGGCCTATGAGAGCAACTATAGGTCTCTAGTTGCCCCCTTGCCCATAGCATGAGAGCGACTATGGTCTAAGAGGTCTAGAACAACAGTGGAACCCAAGGACAGGCTGTATGAGTGGCTGAGTTGTCTTCTAAGGGTTCTGTTGATGATGTTAGATGACTGTGTGTAATGTTTCGTCGATTCCACTTCCTTAAGGTCACCTAGAAGGTCAAATCTGATCATAGTAGCCTCTCATCTCATGTTTACCTCGGTTGGCCTAATGACTTGGGTGGATGTGGGAGGAGGGTGTTACAGAGTGGTATCAGAGCATGATTCAACTCTCGAACTGGAAGGGTTGAATGTGTTGGTCATGCATGCATGTCAGTTGCATGTGTGTCTCCTACACTTATATACTTGTTAGATTGCTTGATGTTGGATTAGGGTTATAATATGTTTATCATGGAGAATTTGATGTTGATTTCATGAAGAGTATTTGGCATGTGTATGTGATTGATTGTATATGGTTATTTGTTGCTTACATGTTAATTTTATGTCACCTACTTACATCCTTGTATGTTAGGTTACATTTTTATTATTTTGATTACATGTATCAGTCTTGTAGGTTGATTGCAAGAACTAATCGATTATGTTCAACTACATGCACTTATGCATATTTGTAGTTGGCTAGGCATTGCTTATGCACATTGTGGGTTGCATGTAGCAATGTATATAGTGGAGTAATGATTGTTTTCATGCATGAGGTCATAACATGCATTGTTGATATGGCCTTGCATTGATGGCTAGATCCTAGTTAGAATTATGTTTATGTGTTGATACATTTACTTGCGTATGTCGATATGTTGTTCTGATTATGTTATACATGTATCATGTTGATTTGGTGATCTTGCATACAAAGTATCCTCCCCGAGCTATACTGAGGTATGTTGGTTTATTGTAATTTGGTTTATCAGACATATTATGCATCGTAGGAAGAGAAAGATCAAATGGCTAGCAATATGGTTGACTATACAGACTCTCCCTATGAATCTGAAGAGCGATATGGTGTTGGAAACTCTTCAGATTTGGTAGTTACATTGAGAAGTTTGAAGGAAGAGTTAAGGAATTGTAAGGCAGATAATGATCGGACCATATAAGTAAAAGAGAAGTAGGAAGAGGTGAATGTTATACTTCTTCAGAGTTTGTTTGACTTGCAATGACAAGGGCCACTTCGGATCAACCATGGACATGAGGATCGACCTAATGGGGCATATAGCAGTAGATCTCTTGATAGACACTGGTCAAATAATATGATACAGTGAGAGATGGCAGCTTGTTGGACATTCACGATAGGATGGGTGGTGAACACAAGTATTATTCTAGTTTTAGTTCTAATAGACATCATGATCGTCATCGATATCATCCTTATAGGAGGAATGATAGGGGATACTTACCGGATGAATTCAAGAAAGCAAAGCCACCTACTTTTGACGAGATATGAAGAATCTGGAAGATGCAGAGACTTAGATAGTTGGAATGAACAAATCCTTTGAGTTGCATGATTACACGGATAACATGAAGGCTAGAATAGCTATCTCTAACTTGAAAGGTAAAGCACACATCTAGTGGGAATATGTTAAGTGGGTTAGAGACATCAGGATAGATGACTTGAGCTGGCAAGAATTCAAGAGGCTTTTCAGGAAGAAGTACTTGTCATAAAGCTACTATGACAGTAAGGCAACATAATTCTATGAGCTAAAGATGGGATCAATGATGGATGAAGGGTATATGACCAAGTTTCTGGAGCTATTGAGGTATGCACCATATCTTACTGATGAGAAGGCTAAATTTCAATGGTTTGTTATTGGTTTTCCATTAGCATTTAGAGATCAGATTGAGTATGATGAGTCTCGGTCACTTGAAGAAGTTATTGGGAAACTGAAGCATTGCTATGAGCAATCAAAGCGTAAGAATGAATCTCAGCAAGGATGGAAAGGAAAGGAAAAAGGTAAAGGTAAATGGAAACCTAAGAGGACAAGGCCTCAACATGCAGATGGAAAAGAAAATGTGGCTCCGTAAAAGAGATTTAATGCAGCCAGACAGGGACATGAGCTGCAACAATAGCATCGAGGTGTTGGTACTGGTTCATTGGAGTGTTGGATATGTGGCAAGGAGCACCTTAAGAGAGATTGTCCACAGAATCAGGGTGGTAGGCCTCAGATATACAGTGCACAATAGGCGCAAATTATTTGGGACATTGGTCAGAGTATTCACGTATCTATGCAACAGTGGACAACAAGCAAGCAAAACACTAGGCATCTATCATTGAGATGGACAGTAAGCTTTGTGATCAAGTTATTTCTAATTTGATTGACCCTAGATCTAATTATAGCTATGATAGTCATGAATTGGTAGATAAGTGTGGTTTGAATAAGGAATTGCATGTAGAGTCTTGGTTAGTGTAGTTGGCTATAGGTACAAAGAAGCAAGTTCATCATTGGGTAAGAGCTTGCGCATTTGATTTAAATGGCATGCGTACAACAACACATTTAAATGTGTTACCGTTGGGATCATACATTATGTTGTTGGGCATGGATTGGTTGTATCTACATAGAACCAAGGTTGATTGCTATGACAAGGATATTGAGTGAGTTGATGAAAATGGGGAACCAAGTGTCTTGCAAGGTAAGAAGAAAGCCACATATGTTAGGATGGCGACAATTGTGCAAGAAAAGCATAGTAGTAGAAAAGAGTAAGTTATTTGCAGTACACATTTCTAGTGATAAGGGTAAGGAGGTTGAGAATGCAAATGTGTTGAGTATATACCCAGTGTTGCAACAGTTTCAGTATGTATTTCCTGAGGACATTACAGAATTGCCACCTCACAGGGAGGTATACTTTTCGATTGAGTTAGTGCTAGGGGAAGCTCCAACATCAAAAGCACCTTATAGGATGAGCACACTTGAGTTGGTTGAGTTAAAGTTGCAGTTGAAGGAAATGTTGGACAAAGGATACATTAGGCCAAGGGTATCACCTTGGGGCGCATCAGTCTTGTTTCTGAGGAAGAAAGGTGGTACTCTCAGATTATGCATTGACTATAGGCAGTTAAACAAAGTGATTATCAAGAACAGGTATCCTTTTATGAGGATTGATGACTTGTTCGATCAGCTGAAGGGAGCAGTAGTGTTCTCGAAGATTGACTTGAGATTTGGATACCATCAGGTACGCATCAATGAGGAGGACATTTACAAGACTACGTTTAGGACTAAGTATGGGCGTTATGAGTTTGTTGTTGTTCCATTTGGCTTAAATAATGCTCCAGCTACATTCACGTGTTCAATGGATAGTGTGTTGCATCCATATTTGGATAAGTTTGTTATTGTGTTCATTAATGATATACTGGTATATTCTAAAAATGAGGAAGATCACGTCGAGCATTTAGTAGCAGTATTGAGGTTGTCGAGGCAACATTAGTTGTATGCTAAGCTCAGCAAGTGTAGTTTCTTTTAGACTGAGGTGCACTACTTGGGACATGTTGTCTCCAAGGAAGGCATTGTAGTAGACCCAAAGAAGACAAGGGCCATTATGGAGTCGGTAGCTCCTAAGAATGTGGATGAGGTGAGATCTTTCATGGGTCTGGCAGGCTATTATAGGAGGTTCATTTAAAACTTCTCACAGATTGCTTATCACATTACATCATTGCAAAGGAAAGGTAAGAAGTTCGAATGGATAGAGGAGTGTGATGCTAGCTTAGAACAACTTAAGAAGTTGTAGACACATGCACCAATGCTACAGATTGATGATCCAGACAAAGAGTTTGTGGTATGCACAAATGCTTGCAAGAGAGGGCTTGGTGGAGTCCTTATGCAGGATGGACAGGTGGTATGTTATGAGTCTCGGAAACTAAATGAGCACGTGCAAAACTACCCAACACATGATCTTTAGCTAGCAGCGATTATACATGCATTGAAGATGTGGAGGAACTATATTCTTGGCAGGTAGTTTGTGCTTATGAGTGATCACATTGGGTTGAGGTATTTGTTTAACCAGCTGAATCTGAATGCTAGGCAAGCTAGATGGTTGGCCATTATCAACGAGTTTGATTTTGAGATCAGGTACATCAAAGGTAAAGAGAACAAGGTGGTAGATGCTCTCAACAAATGGGTAAAGGTACATCACTTGGTAGTTATGAGCTCCTATAGGACGAACTTATAGGATAGGATCTTGCAAGTAGGACAACAGGATGTTAGGTATATGAAGATTGTGCACAGGTTGTAGCAGGGTGATAGTACAGGTACAGGTCATGGTACATGTATAGGTGCAGGTACATGTAGTGTATAGGTATAGGTGACAGTACAAGTATAGGTATAGGCATAGGTGCATAGGGCATGGACTATTGTCTTACGACAAATGGATTGGTTAGGTTCCAAGACAGGATATATCTACGAGATAATAGTGAGCTCAAGAAGGTGATCTTGAGGGAGTTTCATGTGGAACCATATTCAGGTCACCTAGGTTATCAGAAGACACTGACAACAGTGAAGAGATCTTACTATTGGTTGAACTTGAAGAGGGATGTAGTAGAGTTTGTTGCTAGATGTTTCGATTGTCATCGAGTGAAGGCAAAGTGTAAGCATCCAGGAGGTCTGCTTCGGCCGATAACGAATCCAAAGTGGAAATGGGAGGTCATTTCCATGGACCTAATCACAAGGTTTTCAAGGATAATGAAGCATCACGATTCCATCTTGGTCATTGTGGATAGGTTAATAAAGGTTGCACACTTCATTTAGGAGAAGTCTACGTTCTTAGCTAGTGATGTGGCACATGTGTTCATTAGAGATGTGGTTAGACTACACGGTGTTCTGAAGAAGATTGTGTCAGACAAGGATGCGAAGTTCACTTCCAAGTTTTGGAAGGAGTTATTTGCAGGTTTGGGCATAGAGTTAGACTTTAGCACAGTTTATCATCCACAGACAAATGGACAAACAAAGAGGGTCAATAGGATATTATAGGACATGTTGAGGATGTATGTGATGCATCAACAGTGAAAGTGGGAAGAGTATCTCCCCTTGGTAGAGTTCGCATACAACAACGGTTATTAGGAATCATTAAGGATGAGTCCTTTTGAGGCATTGTATGGGTGGAGTTGTAACACTCCCATCAGTTGGAGTGATCCGGCTAACAGGGTATTGATTGAACCAGATATGTTAGCATACATGGAACAAGAAATGTAGGTGATAAAAAAGAATCTAAAGACAGCACAGGATAGGCATAAGACTTGTGCATATAGAAACATGTTGTTCAAGAAGTTCTAGGATGGGGAACAAGTGTACTTGTGCATCAAACCGAAGAAGAGCTCCTTTCGGATTGGATCATGTGCCAAGATGGAAACATGATTTTGTGTACCCTTCAGTGTCATTGAAAGGATTGGGCCAGTAGCCTATCAACTTGCACTACCTTCGACAGTGAAAGTCCACAATGTTTTCCATGTATATTTTCTTAAGAAGTATGTTAAGGATGTTGATCATGTGATTGACTGGTCTGTATTTTAGGTGGAACTAGATGGAGAATTCTAGCTAGAGCCTCAGTGTGTATTTTAGAAAAACGTGCTCATGCTTCGAAACCTGGTAATTGAGAAAGTTAAAGTGCAATGGGAGCACTTTGGGGCCGATGAAGCTACATGGGAGATGGCGGATCAAATGCGGGGCATGTATCCTTCCTTGTTTGCCGATTGAGGCAAAATAGCTTGATATGGTGATTTGATACTTGCTTATGGTGGTTTGGTATTTGCTTTATGATGGTTTGGTATTTGCTTTATGATGGTTTGATATATGCTATATGCTATATGATGTTTTGATATATGCTTAGATATGTTGTTTAGTATATGTTTTGATATATGCTTTGGTACATGTTTTGACATGTGCTTTGGTATCTATATTTATGATGATGCTACTATATGTACACATGTGTATGGATGTAAATACCGTAACGAGCTATGTTATAAATCTACGCTATGCGATATGGGTGTCATGTTATTATGGTTATGTTGTCATGCTATTATGTTATCATGTGGCTATGTTATCATGATGTTATGATGTCATGTGGGTTGGCATTCAGCAGGATAATCATTGTCAATACCATAACGAGCTGTGTTATAAAGCTCCATTATGTAGTATATTGTCATGATATTTTTCTCTTGAGCAAATCTTTCGTTGTAAATACTGCATCGAACTATGTTATAAATCTCCATGAGTAGTATGTCTTCTTTCAGCGGGTTGCTAAGGTATATGTGTGATTGAACACAGAGGGCAGTGTCCCCCAAGGGGGAGGGTTATGTAACAACCCTGGTGAAAATTTAATGTAATAATTGTTAAAAACAATAACCACGGTCGATGGGACACTTATTCCAAGCTGAATGTTGGGCAAGACATTCTAGGGGGTGTTCATTTGGTTGTTTATGGCTAAGGAAATTGGCAAAGGCAATGACTAAGGCTTTGGAAAGGAAAAATGGCTTTTTTGGCACAATTATTTATGAAAATAATGGAAATTAGGAGAAAAAGGAGGTGAAAGGTTGCAAGTTGTATGTGAGGAGGAAAATGAAGTAAAATAATGGAAAATGATGAAAATAGAGGCCTCATTCATAAAAAGGCTTATGAGGATCAATTGGTAACGTTTTGTCAGTTTAGCTTTGGAGATCTTTCATTATTTTCTCTCTCTGTCATACTCTTGGATACATAGAGTTTTTCTTGGAGAACTTTGGCATTAGAGCAAGAAGGCAAAGAAGGCAAGAGGAAGCAAAGATCAAGCAAGGAAAGGTAGGATCAAGCAGCTACAACAGACTTCATTGCCAGTGTCGACTTGCATGTGTATTTTCCTTGCTAGATTTGGCATGCATGACATTATATGTGGTTCTTTTCTATCATGGCATCGGTTTTGCCAAGTGTAACAGTGTTTTTTAGCCTAGCCTTGCCATTTCCAAATAGCCACGGTGTGATGGGGTTCTCATGTTTGGTTGAGTTGGATCGTCGGATGGATTCAAAGCTGAGTGAGGTGGATCTCTGAAATGATAGAACACATGGCCTAGTAATCCCTGAACTGGACTATGAGTCGCGGTAAAGCCGGATTTTGTGTTGCCTCAGATGGCCTAGGAATCCTTTCTAGTGAATGGCAGGATATATGGTAAAGCTTAGAGGTGGTTTAATCTCCGTTGGGCCTAGTAATCTCGGGTTTGGGATATGTGGTAAAACCTGGAGAGTGGGTCTTGGTTTAGAGCCTAATGATTTAGGTTTGGATTGTGGTAAAGCCTGAGAGACTAGGAGACAAGAAAATTCCTCACGATGTAGGTGGAGAAATAGGTGACATCTATGCTTGTTTGGCTTAGTGATTGGGTGGAGATCATGGTAAAGTCGGTTATGACATGTTCATTGTTTTGGCCTAGTGATCCAAGATGGATTACGGTAAAGCCTAGTTTCTATTGATGAGGGTGAGGTGGTTTAGCCTCGGTATGCCCTAGTTGAGTTCTTTTGGTTGAGTCCCACATTCATGCTTGGAATATGGCATGAGGGTGAATGGTTGAAGAGAGATTTGGTTCATCCATTCTATGGTCGGGTGGAACGTGGTAGTCCCATCTTCAGTTGGTTCATTGCATTGATTAATGAGAAATTCATTCCCTTGATTTTCTATGTGCAAATGTATTGATGTATATATGGATTTTTAAAGGTTGATATGTTTATGGTACTTTTTGTTCCTATTATGTTGCTTATATGTACATTTTATGACAACAACTATGTATGGCTCTTAGCATGCTTTTACTTGTACATGAATGGATAATATGTCTATGACCTAATAGATGAATATGCAACAAATGGCATGAGGGAACAATGATTCATAGAAATTCTTAGATAAGTATGAGATCCCTACACTTAATTCTATTTTTTACACCTGTAGGTTACATGTCGATGATATGTTTGACAAATTGTTTGTCATGGCTAGTAGGGGTTTGGTTAAGGTCTCGTTGAGATTATTGCTTTTGCATCAGTGGTTCCCTATACTTTACTTGATTATGAGCTTTCATTCCATTCTAGGCAGTGGCTTGAGCTCTAGGCGTGAAAAAGTGGCTTAAAATCCTAGGGTCGTTGGCACAAAACTGGCAACTTTAGTCCACAGTCGCTGGTAGGCAGGCCTATGAGAGCGACTTTAGGTCTTTAGTCGCCTTCTTGCCCATAGCATGAGAGAGACTATGGCCTAAGAGGTCCAGAACAATAGTGGGACCAAGGGACAGGTTGTCTGAGTGGCTGACTTGTCTTCTGAAGGTTTTGTTGATGATGTTGGATGACTGCGTGTGATGTTACATCGATTCCACTTCCTTAAGGTCACTTAGGGGGTCAAATCTAATCATAGTAGCCTCTTGTCTCATGTGTTAACCCGATTGGCCTGGTTACTTGGGTGGCTGTGGGAGGAGGGTGTTATAGTGGGCAACTCTTAAGAATGTAGATGAGGTGAGATCTTTCATGGGGTTAGCAGGTTATTACTTGAGGTTCATCAGGAACTTATCACAGATGGTTTATCTGATCACATCATTGCAGAGGAAATGTAAGAAGTTTGAATGGATAGAGGAGTATGTGACCAGTTTTGAGCAGCTCAAGCAGTTGTTGACACATGCACCAATGTTAAAGATTGCAGATCCGGACAAAGAGTTTGTAGTATGTACAGATGCTTGCAAGAGAGTACTTGGTGGAGTCCTTATGCAGGATGGACATGTGGTATGTTATGAGTCACGCAAACTGAATGAGCACAAGTAGAACTACCCAACACATGATCTTGAGTTAGCAACGATCATACATGCATTGAAGATGTGGAGGCACTATCTTCTTGGCAGGAGGTTTGTATTGATGAGTGATCACAATGGGTTGCGGTATCTATTTGACCAACCAAATTTGAATGGCAGACAGACTCTATGGTTGGCCATTATGTAGCAACCCTGGTTAAAAATTTGTGAAAATATGTAAGACCACGTTTATCGGACACGTATTCCAAGCTGAATGGTGGGCAAAACATCCTAGTGGGTGTTCATTTCGGTTATTATGGTTAAGAAAATTGGCAAAGGCAATGGCAAAGGCTTTGGAAAGGCAAAATGGCATTTTTGGCACATTTATTTACGAAAATAATGGAAATTAGGAGAAAAGGAATGTGAAAGGTCATAGGTTGCATGTGAGGAGGAAAATGAAGGAAAATAATGGAAATTGAAGAAAATGGAGGCCTCATTGATAAAAAGGCTTCTGAGGATCAACTGGCAAGATTTTGTCAGTTCAGTTATGGAACTCTCACATTATTCTCTCTCTCTCTCTCTCACTCTTGGACATTGAGTTTTCTTGGAGCTCTTTGGCATTGGATCAAGAGAGGAAAAGAAGGTAAGAGGAAGGAAGGAGCAAGCAAGGAAGAGCAAGATCAAGCAGCTACAACAAGATTCTTTGCAGGTATCGATTTGCATGTGTGGTTTCCTTGCTACATTTGGCATGCATAGTATTGCATGCGGTTCTTTGCTGTTATGGCATGGGTTTTGCTAGGTGTGACAGCGTTTTCAGTCTAGCCTTGCCATTTCTGGATAGCCATGGTGTGATGGAATTCATGTTTTGGTTGAGCTGGATTGCCAGATGGATTTGAAGCTAAGTGAGGTGGATCTCTAAATAATAGAACACATGGCCTAGTAACCCCTGAACCAGATTGTGGGTTGCGGTAAAGACGATTTTTGTGTTGCCTGGGTGGACCTAGGAATCCTCGACCGGTGAATGGAGGGATATACAGCAAAGCCTAGAGGTGGTTGCCCTCGATTAGGCCTAGGAATCCTTGTTGGTGAATGGCAGGATATATGGTAAAGCCTAGTAGAGTCTCAGTTTAGGGCCTATTGATCCTTGGAGCATACTGTGGATTGCGTAATTCTTGAGAGGCTAGGAGACAGGAAAATTCCTTACAGTGTAGGTGGAGAAATCCGGTGGCATCAATGCTTGTTTGGCCTAGTGATCTAGTGGAGATCATGGTAAAGCTTATTATTACATGTTTATTGTTTTGGCCTAGTGATCCGGTGAGGATTCCGGTAAAGAATGGTTTCTATTAATGAGGGTGAGGTGGTTTACCTTCAGGATGCCCTGGTTGGTTCTTTTGGTTTGAGTCCCACATTCATGTTTGGAATATGGCATATGGGTGATTGCTGAAGATAGATTTTGCTTAGTCAATCTATGGTCGGGTGGAATGTGGTAGTCCCATCCCGGGTTGGCTTTTGCATTCATTAATAAGAGGTTCTTTCCTTGACATCTTATGTGTAAATGCACTAGTGTATATGTGGATTCTATGGCTGATGTATCCTTGATATTTCTGTTGTTATTACCTTGGTTATAAGCATGTTTTATGACAGTGATGATGTATGGCTCTCCTAATGTTTTGATTTGCAAATGAATGAATAATGTATCTATGACCTAATAGATGATAATGCGACTAATGATATAAGGGAACAATGCTTCTTAGTGATTCTCAAATAAGTATGAGACCCCTATGTTCACATCTATTGTTTACACCTGTAGATTACATATTTGTGACATGTTTCAAGAAATGTCTGTCATGGCTAGTAGGGGTATAGTCTATACCATATCCTTGTTTTTGCAAATGCATCATTGTTATGTTGTATAAATTAATTTCTGAAAGTGTCATTGAGTTATGTGCAGTGACCTAGGCTCTAGGCTTGAAAAAATGGCTCAAATCCCGAAGATGCAAGCACAACACTGGGCAAAAAAGCCCCTGGATGCATGCATGCCCATGCTATGGGAGCATCCAGAGCCTCCTAGACACATGCTTGCCCATATAAAGGGAGTTTCTAGGGTTTAATGTTCTAAAACCTTAATTGGTATTAGGGGCTAGCTATTTGAGTGGTTAGGATGGCTCTTGGGAGTTCTGTAACTGATGTGGAAGGTATGGATGGTGTGTTTCCATTGATTCCACTTCCTTAAGGTCACCTAGGAGGTTGAATTCCATCACAGTAGCCTCTCGTAACATGTTCACCCTGATTGGTTGGTTACATGGGTAGATGTGGGAGGAGGGTGTTACACACTATTAGAGAGTTTGAGTTTGAGATTAGTTATATCAAAGCTAAAGAGAATAGGGTGGTAGATACTCTTAGCAAGTAGATATAGGTAAATCACATAACAACTTTCAACTCCTATGGGACAGATCTACATGATAAGATCTTGTAGGCAGGTCAATAGCATGTCAAGTATATGGAGATTATGCATATGTTATAGCAAAGTATAGGTACAGGTACATGTACAGGTGGTGGTATAGGTACATGTAGTGGTACAAGTACATATGCAGGTGCACAGGATGTGGACTATCGTCTCACGACATGTGGATTGGTTAGATTTAGGGACAAGATATATGTGCCAGATAATAGTGAACTCAAGAAGTTGATCTCGAGGGAGTTTCATGTGAAACCATATTAAGGTCACCCAGGTTATTAGAAGACGCTGACAATAGTGAAGAAATTCAATTATTGGCCGAATTTGAAGAGATACGTAGCAAAGTTTATGGCTAGGTGCTTGGATTGTCAGCAAGTGAAGGCAGAGTGTAAGCATCCAGGTGGACTGCTATAGCTAATTCCGATTTTAGAGTGGAAATGGGAGGTCATTTCCAAGGAATTTATCACATGTTTGTCGAGGACAGTGAGACAACATGATTCCATCATGGTAGTGGTGGACAGGTTGACCAAGGTAGCGCACTTCATTCCAGTGAAGTCTACATTCTCAACGAGTGATGTAGCACAAATCTTCATCAGGGACGTGGTCAGATTGCATGGATTTCCAAAGAAGATTGTGTCAGACATGGATCCGAAGTTCACTTCCAAGTTTTGGAAGGAGTTATTTGCAGGTTTGGGCACGAAGTTGGCCTTCAGTACAACTTATCATCCATAGATAGATGGACAAGCATAGAGGGTCAACAAGATATTGGGGGAGATGTTGAGGATGTATGTGATGCATCAGCAACGGAAGTGGGAAGAGTACCTTTCACTAGTAGAGTTCGCTTACAACAATGGGTACTGGGAGTCACAAAGGATGAGTCTGTTTGAGGCATTGTATGGGCAGAGTCGTAGTACTCCCATCAGTTGGAGTGATCCAATTAACAAGGTGTTGATTGGGCCGGACATGTTGACAGACATGGAGTAGGGAATGCAGGTAATAAAGAAGAATTTGAAAGCAACACAAGACAGGAAGAAGAGTTATGCAAATCGAAATAGGCTGTCCAAAAGGTTATAGGTTTGGGAACAAGTGCACTTGCACATCAAACTGAATAAGAGTTCCTTACGGATTGGATCATCTGCCAAGCTGGCACCTCGATTTTGTGGACCTTTCTAGATTATTGAGAGGATTGGGCCAATAGTATATTGACTTGCACTGCCTCCGACAGTGAAAGTTCATGATGTTTTCCATTGTCATTGCTTAAGAAGTATTTTAAAGATGTTGATCATGTGATTGATTGGTCTGTATTGGAGGTGGTGCAAGAAGGCGAATTCCAGCCGGAACCGTGTATTTTGCATAGAAAGATGCTCATGCTCCAAAACCGAGCAATCAAGCAGGTTAAAGTGTGATGGAAGCACTTTGGGCCCGATGAAGCTACATGGGAGATGGCAGATCAGATGTAGGCTATGTATCCTTCCTTATTCGTTGGTTGAGCATATGTTTTGGTATATGTTTTTGATACATGTTTTGGTGATGTTTGGTATATATACATATGTATATGGATGTAAATACCGCCATGAGATATGTTATGAAGCTCCAATCAGTGGTATGGGTTTCATGTCATTATGATGTTATACTTGTTATGTTGTCATGTTGGTTTGCTTCTCAGCAAGATGATCATTATAAATACTGCAATGAGCTAAGTTATAAAGCTCCATGGGCAATATGTTTTGCTTACATCAACCTTGTTGGTTGTAGGTGTTGTTGAACACTGAGGATGACATTCCCCCAAGGGGGAGGGTTCTTTAACAACACTGGTGAAAATTCCATGTATTAAAAGTTAATAAAGGCAAAATAATAACCACGGTTGATGGGACACTTATTCCAAGTTGAATGTTGGGCAAAAACATAGTGATGGGGATCACTGGTGATTGATTAATGGCTAAGGAAATTGACAAAGGTTGTGGAAAGGCAAAATGACATTTTTGCACATTTATTTATGAAAATAATGGAAATTAGGAGAAAAGGGAGGCGAAAGGTCATAGGTTGCATGTGAGGAGGAAAATGAAGGAAAATAATGGAAAATGAAGAAAATAGAGGCCCCATTAATAAAAAGGATTTTGAGGATTAGTTCATAGACATTTTTCAGTTCAGTTTTAAAGCTTCTCTATATTCTCTCTCTCATACTCTTGGACACTTAAGAGTTTTCTTGGAGCACTCTTGGAAAGTGTGCCACACTTGGAGTTTTGGAGCAAGAAGGCAAAGGAAGAGCAAGAAAGCAAAAGAGGACATCGAGATCAATAGCTCCAACAGGTTTTGTTTGTAGGTACCAAGTTGCATGTATGTTTTCCTCACTAGTTTTGGCATGCATGACATATGCATGTGGTTTATTGGTCATAATATGTCATTGACATGGAGGATTGCCTGGATTGACAGCGGATTTGTTTTCTGTTTGGTTCTCATGTTTCCTTTAGCTTGGGTTGAGTTACTAGTCTTGAAGCCTTGGTTGGACAAACACTCTGGAGCCCTTGGTTGGCCAAACACTCTGGAGCCCTTGGTGGGTTGAGTTATTAGTCCTGGAGCCTTGGTCGGACAAACGCTTTGGAGCCCAATCTGGTGATGGTTTTGTGATGTCCAATCGTGAGGTGCAATCAATGTTTGATGAATTGAGGTGGTTTGGCCTCTGGAAGCCCTAAATGGTTTTGATTGATGTGTTTTATGAGATCCCACATTCATGCTTGGAATATGGCACGAGAGTGACTGGTTGAAGAGAGATTTGGCTGACCATGTCTAGGGTTGGGTGGTTCGTGAAAGTCCCACAACTGGTTGGCTTTACATCATTAATAAGATGTTATTTCTCCTTGTTATTTCATGAATATTGTACTGGTTTATATGTGGATTATATGGTTGTTGTTTCCTTAGTATTTATGTTGTTATTATGCTAGTTATGAACATGTATGATGACAATGGCCATGTATGGATCTCATCATGTTTTTACTTGTAAACGAATGAACAATGTATCAATGACCTAATGAATGAAACTGTAGCTAATGTGTTAAGGCATCAATGCTTCTTAGGGATTCTCAGATGAGTATGAGACTCCTATTCTCAGATATGTTGTTTAAACTTGTAGATTACATATTCGTGACATGTTTGACAAAATGTTTGTCATGGCTAGTAGGGGTCCAGTCAAGTCTTTGTTCAAGTAATTGCATTTGTATCATTGTTTTGCTGTTATATTTCTGTTTCGAGAGTGTAATTGAGTTATGGACAGTGACTTGGGCTTTGAGCTTGGGAAAGTGGCTCAAATCCTGGAGACGCATGCACAACACTGGGCAGAAAAGTCCCTAGACGCATGCATACCCATGCTGTGGGAGCGTCCAAATCCTCCTGGACGCATGCATGCCCATATCACGGGATTGTCCAAGGGTTTAATAGTTTAAAAACTCAGTTGGTCTCAGGGGCTAGTTACCTAAGTGATTGGGATGGCTCCTGGGAGTTTTGTTGCTGACGTGGAAGGTCTGTATGGTGTGTTTCCAACGGTTCCACTTCCTAATTGACACATAGAGAGTCGAATAATATCATAGTAACTTCTCGTCACATGTTTACTCTAGTTGGCCGATAACTTGGTTAGATGTGGGAGGACGGTGTTACAGTTGTTCACTTTACTTTTTCTTAATATATATATATATATATATATATATATATATATATATATCGTAAGTTAGACATCTTTATATTACAGAAAATGTACAAAGATTACATGCTTTGAGGGATTTGGCTAACCATATACAAGATTGCGCCATATGTAAAATAGGTTAGTTGTCAAAACTGTGGCAGACATGACCATATACTATTGTGAGGGAGAGGAAATGATGACTTGAATAGTTTATATCATAAAAAAAACAATAAAAGGGTAGAAGCCTCAAAATGACCTCAGCCGCAATGGAAGCCTAAGCAATGCCAAGTGCTACTTCCTAAGGTTATCATTGCCATGCTTGAACTTGGGGGGATATTCCCATTCCACAACGTTGGTCTGTAGTAGTCCTCATCATAAGGTGGATGGTGCTTAGTTGGCGAAGGGTTCCTAACTGGCAAACAATGCATTGCAGACATAGAGTGCTTAGTTGGCGGTTGGTGCATTGTAGGCAGAGGATGGGTGATGTTGCTTTGGGCATTGGTTTGAGATTCCTTACTGTTAGACATTCCAAGATCCACATGAATGTTCCCCATGGTATTGAGCTGCTACCAAAGCCTAGACAAGGATTGGCCCTCAGTGTGACGCATATGCTGCCTATAGGGCTTGGTATCTAACGAGGTAGAATCCACAAGGCTCTATGAAGAGAAGTTGCTTGTAGACGAGGAAGTATGCTAGAGTTGCAGGTTTAGAGCACTAGAGCACCAACGATGGCTCATAACCCAACCTGGGCACGACAAATGTGGAAATATAGGTCCCAAACACGTCCCTCAAACACCATAGTAGCATCTTCCTGGTCTATGAGGTGGCGACCCAACAAATTGTGGAGACCATGTGTTATTGCTGGTGATGCCCATCTCCTCGGCCTTAGGTCGACAACTAGGTGTCGATAGCAATGGGGGATGTTATCATCAAATTGCTCTGTGCCCTAGATGTGCTAGGGAGGGAGAGACAACCTGCCTTTGCCTCTACTTCCTCAATGAGATTTGCCACACTCCCTCACCATAGTGATTGCGAAGGGATGCTGTAACTAGTGCTTCTATCTTCAGTTACCCATGCTTCTAACATTCTTAACATTCTCTATAGGCAAGCCATCATTGCCATCAAATAGACATGTGTACTAGAACTTGATGGGCCATAAATTGAGATGAGAGAAGCTTGCCACCATCGCGATCTCTCAAATTATGGATAAACAAAAAAACAAGCCTGAGGCGTTGTCGTTCCCTCCTAATACATGCTTTAGGCCATTAATCATAAGGACGATTAATGTGTCCCTCTACTATATGGAAACCCTATTAATGTGTCCTTCTAGTATATGGAAACCCTGATTAGAGGTTTAATAAATAAAATTGAATTAATATATAAAATTATTAAAAAATAATTAATCCTTTATTATCTTAAAAAATAATTTATCCATTATCAAATAATAATAAATATAATGACTTTTTTAATAAATATTTTTTTCATAATATATGAGCTTAAAAATACATCACAAAATGACCTATATCAATGAATTAGAACCGTGTATTTAACCATTAAGCTCATAAGTGATCTCGCTTGGAAGGCATCCCAATACCTCCCTCCGCTTTAATGAAATCTTGGTACGTGGCTGGTTTTACAGAGCTTCTAGCCTTCGCCACTTCATTTATAGAATCTGTCATTGATGGCGCATGCGCGAAGGCTCTCGGGAATGCAAAGGCAGGTTTTGAGTTTATTCAGTGAATTTTTCCGAGCAGCCCAATTCAATGATTTCCCCGAGCGATGCAGAGTAGAGCAAATTGTATCGGCAGAGTTCAGAAAAAATGCAAAGTCCGTAGATAAAAAGGATTTCAGTATTTACTCTGTAGAGGCAACAAGCATTTTGACTTCTTGAAGACCGCTACTGTAGGTGTATCGGTTATCGAGGTCAGATGGTTTTTGTTTTATATTTTCTCGGTAATTACATTTGATTTGCTGTAAACTGCAGCTTGTCTAGGGATTTCAGGGTTTTGGATTTGGGGTTTCTCAGAGATAGTTATTTTGGTATGGCGGGTTCGGAGGGGCAAATCAGGGTTCGCGCTAAAATCCGTTCTTGCATGAAGGATCTAACCCTAACCCTAACCTCAGATCTTTATGTATGCCTATATATCCTAAGCCCTACTTTTAGGCCATGATGGTTGTCAATAACCTTAAAACGTACTTTTAGGCCATGATGGTTGTCAGTAATCCCACATCGTGATTTTAGGCCACGATGTATATCGATTTTCGTTCACATTAAGCAAGATTGAACGTGAAGCTCATTGGCCCTAAACATACGGAAGTTAATAAAATTGCCCTAGAGGCGCTTTGAATTTTTATTATTTTCTGAAATGGGCAATGCATTGGACATCTTTGAACTTGTTTATCCTTTTATATATGCAGAGGATAACTACAAAGCTATAACATATTTAACAGGGTTCTTCTTTTATGTTGTTCCAATGAATTATTTGTGTAATTGGTTCCTCTTTGGCTTTTGTTGAAAATTGAAAATTTAGCAGGGTTCTTCTTTCATGTTGTTCCAATGAATTATTTTGTAATTGGTTATCCTGTTTGGCTTTTGTTGAAAATTGAAAATTCAGGTGTACAGAATCACAAATATTTTTATATTTCAGAGAGTGCTCTTGTTTTCAAGGGGCTCGCAAAACGTTATTTGTAGATGTAAATTTGATTTTGTTATTCAGTGATAAAGGAAATTGAAAATGATAATGTTCCTGAATTTATCCCCATGATACTCATGCACAACACTGACTCCATAATATTTTATTTGAGTGGCTGGAACACGTGGAATATATTTTTATCCAATCTTACTACTTCATTTTTATTACATCAAAGGGAATGATGATCTGTGACTGTTGCATTATCTACACTTTATTTATTTACCATCTATTTATTTATATAGCAGGGTTCTTTTATGTTGTTCCAAATAATTTTTTTGTAATTGGTTATCCTGCTTGGCTTTTGTTGAAAATTGAAAATTTAGGTGTACAAAACCTCAAATAAGTTTACATTTGAGAGAGTGCCCTTGCTTTCAAGGGGCTTGCAAAACATCATTCTTCGATATAAACTTGATTTTGTTAATCAATGATAAAGGAACTTGAAAATGATAATGTTCCTGAATTTAATCCTCTGATAGTTATGCACAACACCAGCTCCATAATATTTTATTTGAGGTGCTGGAACACGTTGAATATATTTTTCTCTTTTCTACTTTATTTTTATTACCTCAATGTTGCTGATCTGCGACTGTTGCATTATCTACACTTTGTTTATTTACCATTCAAATATCAAGCATGTTATCTTCAGAAGAGGCATTTAGTCCAAGTAAACCCAATTAATTTATGAGCTCAGTTTCTTGAACATAGCTTAGCCGTATGCCATTTTTTGTACCCCAATCTATAAACAAAATAATCATCAGGCCTATAGTGGTCAATTCAAGCACTTTTAGTGCTTAGACCTTGGGGGTAATAGATGTTGCCGCTTTTGTGCCGCTGACAGGGCTAGATACTCCATCTGTGACCATTTGGAAGTCTCAGTGACCTTGATGGCTTACGGATGTTGTGCATGTCCTGGGTGAATTTGGCAAAATAGATACACATCTGTTGTAACCCCAAAGCCAAAGGCAGGCCACTTTGTTATCAAGGGGTCATTTATCAATCAAAGAAAAGTAATCAAGACTTGTCATGAGAAAGGCATGGTTGTTTAGTTGCACCAAAATTCCCCCAGGTGCCTCTCTTTCCCAAAGCAGAGATGAAATCAGTCTTAAGTTGGTTGAAGCATGTTACATCCTAAGCTACATTTGTTTTGGCTTGGGGACTTATCTGAAAGAAGAAATAGAATAAGAGCGGAAATATTTGAAAGCAACAACCAGAAAATACCAATCTCAATCCTTTAAGAGTATGGGTGATTGATGGTATTTGGGAACACGTGTACAACAATATGTATTTACACTAAAGAAAATATTCATAATATCAAACACCAAAATGGAAACTTCCCAACCTTGATGTTCCAAGCTGCTAAATGTGTTGTGCATTTATGGATTATTTACACTTGTAACGATTCATCTAAAAGAAAATATATAACCCAATTTCAAAAAAATGTAAACTTAAATTTGTTCTAAAATCTATGAAAATGAATCAACAAAAGAACTTGCAACAAAGGTACTAGTCTGCCAATCCCTTTTAATTGGTTCACATTAATTTCCAATGCTTGACATTGACATGAACAAAATCTCTCATATCTCCAAGGCACACCTTGAGATTCGATATAGAAAATGTATTTTCGGTGGATACAATTTACTGGGACAACTTCATCATGGATCCTATCTTGAATGCTTAATTCCTCTCATTAAAAGCTTGCATTCTCATTTCCCAAACTTGACTGAAGTTGCACAGTTATTTCTTTGCCTCAGGGCTGCTATGATATACAAAATAAAACAGCAGTGGCAGTGGACAGTATTTTGAATTCTTAATGCCCCAATATTCTAGGCAATCCAAGAGAAAAAGGATATTGAAGTGTTCTTGGTAAGTTTTAGCCCTCTAGGAAAATTTTATCATGCATAAACCAGAACTAATAACGCTTACTTTGAGAAGTAAAACAACCCTTATCTTCTTCAATTACAATGCTAAACAATGTTATAAGAACTAGACTAGGCTGGATTGAACTGGCGGGTCTGACCGTTTTCAGGCAAAAACTCGTTCGAACCACTGCTAGGGGTTGGAAAAGGCCAGTTCAATACCTATCTGACCTTTTTCCACCAAACTAGTTGGTTTTGTCCAATGTGACTATGGAACCTTGGAATGCAACTTTTTTAAAAGAAAGCAATAATTTATGAGCGGGGCAGCCTAATATTCAACTTTTAAGGTCTCACTAATGCTATGCAATTAATGGTAATGTTAAATCTATCACTTCTACTTAAGTTTTTAACATTACCATTAATTATTTCATAATGTTTGAGAGTTGTTCCAACTTCATTGGATTTCATATAGAGAAAGTAGAATTTTAGATCCCACATAAAATACAACAGACATAACAATTTTTAGGATATCAGGATTGGGGGGATTGCAACATTTCCATTGGAGTTCGTCATGTATGAGTGAATGGAACTGGTACTTAATCAAGAGCACCAAGCCTTCTATGTACCTCGATTTTGGTTGCATTGATTGTTGAACTCATTTGTCACAACCCTAGTAAAAATGTACCACCCATCACTGAAGCAAAATTTTGATTTGACATGTTAAGCTTTTTCTATCTTATTTTAATGCTTAGAGGGTGATACCGACGTCGAGGATCCCGATAAAGGCAATGATTTTGATAATATGTAGGTATTTGTTATAACATGATTGTTTTTTGGACTCTAGAGGCCATTTAGAAGCTCTTTGTTGATGTATTTTATGGTTCAAAGATGGATTGCACTTGGTCCTATTTTGGTTCTATGCACCCTTACTAGCTATATATATGAGAAAGTTTGCATAGTTGTGTACAATGGTTTGGATTCACATGAATATGTGCATTTTTCAAAATTTGTATATTTATGTATTTTATGGTCAACTGGTTTTTTGGTTTGGTTTTTTCAGGTTTGTTAATTTTCTCGAAATTCTACAACTACTTAGATGAATTATTGAAAACAAGGCATCTGAAAACTGAAACCAAATTTACTTCACCAAGATACAAAGTCTCTTAACAATCTATAAGCAGCTGAAAAACACGAGATAAAAACATATGCACACAAAATTGACATGCTTGTTTTATCCAGGAAACCCAAAAGGGAAAACTTGCTTTCTTTGTTGTGGTATTTTATTGATTATTCTTGAGAAAATGGATCCATTGCAATTCACGCTGCTACTGCAACCAACAATTTGTATCTAAGAAAGAGCTAGGTTGCTTTTCACTAATCTTAGCTTCTACAATTGATCTCGTCCTACCTTGATCACTGCTTGATCTTGGCCCTGCACACAACTGTTCCCTTTCTAAATAGCCTTGACTTGCTCTACGAATCTTGATCTCCTTAGAAACAAAATATTGAAAGTTTTCTCATCCATATACCATGTAAGGGTGCATATATGAAAATGACACTGAGTGCAATATCATTGACAAAATACATAACCAGTGAGGCTCTAAATGGCCTCTAGAGTCCAAAAACAATGCTACAATGAGGCTCTAACTAATCAACATGATCACTCATCTAACTTGTCACCACTACTACACATGGGATCATCACCAACAACTACACAAGCATCATTTAGCTCAGAGTTTGAGGACTTCTCAAACTCCTCTCCAGCCTCAATAGTAGTACTAGTAGTAGCATGAACAACAACACTAGGCCTAACAGAACTAGAAGCATGGGTTCGCCAAGTTGCACGACTACTGCTTCCCTCACGAGTCACCATGTGTCATGCTCGACCTTGGTGGTTCACTTCCTTCAACCCCTGGTTCAACAACTAGATCTACATTGGGATCAACATCCCCAATTCCACTAGACAACTCCAAACCAACTCCAAGATGACAACCTCCAAACTTGTTGATGTCACTCCAAAACCTAATGTTGTTGCAGAACTGTCCAAGCTCTCATATGCTCACAAACACTAGAAATTGAATGTGTTAGGTAAATAAGAGCTTTGGCATCCTTTTATAAGCTTAGGGGGCCAAATTTAGGAGGGAACCTACCATGGTTTGCTAAAAACCACCTCAAAAAACAACTTGAGAGTCCCATCAACATTCCCAACCATGTGGCTTCCTAACTGGCTGTTTAGTTTTTACAAAATTAATCGGTTAGGACAGGTTGGGTACCAAATTGTCTGGTTAGGACTATTGAATACCAAACTCTCTAGTTAGGATTGGTTAGGTACCCAATCATTTGGTACTAAAATCGGCTGGTTTGGTACCTAACCTATCCTAACTGGCCAGTTTGGTACCTAACCTATCCTAACCTACCAGTTTGGTACCTAATCGGTCCTAACCAGCTGATTTTGTAAAAAAATGACTAGTTAGATACCAAAATCAACCAATTTGGTACCTAATTGGTCTTGACTAACCAACAAATTGGATTTCTTGGTTCGGTTTGATATCTTTGGGAGCTAATCGACTGGTTTGACCGATTTTTGGTTCGACCAGACTAGTTTTTAAAACTGTGTGGTCTAACTGAAGAAGACTCCACTTAATTGAAGCTTCAATTCTACGCATGGAAATGTGATGACCATTCTAGTAAATTGGAAATCAACTCATCGTAATTGAATTCTATCTCATGAACTCATGCTAGAGAAAGACAAATTCGTGGTCTTCACTAGCTAAGGCACAAGCCAAAAGACCTTTGATTGCTACATTTTCAACATTGCCTCTTAGTGTGGAAGGGTTTTTGTACAACTCCCAATTTATCTCTAAAATAAATGAAATTGCCTCTTGCCAATGCCTCGGTTATGATATCTGCTGTCTACTCCACTGTTGCAATGTACAATAGCTTCACTATCCCTTTTTGCACATAGTCTTTGAGATGATGATACTTGATCTCGATATGGTTGGAGTGATCATGAAACACTGGATTCTCATAAGCTTAATGCAACTCTGATTGTCATAGTGTATCACAGTGGGCTCCATCCCTTGCTTGAAAAGTCCCACAAGCAACTTCCTTATCCAGATAACTTCACTTGCTATCAAACTAGCAACCATGTACTCAGCATGTGCTGAACTGAGTGCAACTGATCTCTACTTCATACTGAACCAGGAAACGATTGTTGACCCAATGGTGAAGATGCAACTTGAAGTACTATTTTGATATGTGGAGCTCCTTGCCCTATTTGCATCTTGTGAAGCCCTCAAGCCTCACCCCATCAACATGTCTGTATTGTAATCCATAATCTGTTGTGCCTCTGAGATACCTCAACATGCTTCGCAACAACCCAATGAACTCTGGTAGGATCCATCATGAACTGGCTCAACTAGTTCACTGCAAAACATATGTTAGACTATTTGTTGACTAAGTACATCAACGACTCGATAAGCTGTGTGTATAGTGTAGCATATACTTGCTCTGCTCTGGTAGCGCCCACCTTTCCTCCAGCTTGTAACTAGAGACGTGGTCATGGGCTTGCATTCTTGCATATGAAACCTCCTGAGGATCTTTGTAGTGTACTTCCCCTGCGCCAAGAAGATTTTTGCGTCACCTTTCCATACCTCTAGCTTGAGGAAATAGTGTATAAGCCCTATATCCTTCATCTCAAAATCCCTTGCAAGTTCCGCCTTGCAATATTGAATCATTAGTTGCAAATTCTACCTTGCAATATTGAATCATCCCTTGCAAGTTTTTCCTTGCAATATTCAATCAAGTTGCCTACCCCAGTCAAAATAAGATCGTAACATACAACACTAGAATGAGTGGAACCTCTCCAACCGTGATGGAGTATAGGTTGGCATTCGCTTCACTCTTGGTGAAGGCCAATCCATGAAGGTATTAATGTGAGTGTACCATGCTCTCGGAGCATGCTTGAGCTCGTAAAGAGCTCTCTTCAACAAATAAACACGAGTGCCTTTGCTGAAGGTCTCAAATCTCTTTGGTTGCTCCATATAAATCTCTTCCTCAACCACCTTGTAGAGGAATGTTGTCTTCACGTCCATTTGGTGGATCTTCGACCCCATTTGAGTTGAAGTGCCAGAATCGTCATGATGGATGAATAACGTGCAATTGGAGTGAATGTCTCCTCATAGTTGATGAAATGCTACCCTGATTTAAAAACAGGGAAAATGTAAAGCTCTTGAAGATTTGACATTAAGTTTTACATCATTTCCAAATAAGTGAAATTTTTTTATTACATCTACATGAAAAGGTTCTAAAACAACAATACCACATGATCGATTACACCCTATTTGATATGGACCTTACACTATTCTACAAGCCATAGGCTTGTGAGCACACAAATTTGCACCACAAGAAAGCATTGACTCGTAGCACAAAAATGAAGTGATAACTAGTAGGAAAATCAGCCCAAAGGTCACTAGTTGATTGCCTCTTTGTGTGGATTTGTGGTTGCCAATTTAACGGGGGTGTCCCTAGTTTGTCATGCGCTGAAAATCATCTAAAACTTTGCAGATTAACGTAGGAAATTGGCACATAATATGGGTCCTTGGCATGCAATGATACACCCAAGGATAAACATGGTTGGTTAGTTAGAAATAAATGTGAGAACTTTAATTAGTAAACAATAAAATGGGAAATAAAGAAAGAAGAGAATGTGATATAAATGAATGTAGAGGCAAAACTATCTATATCACTGCATATAATATGAAATATCATCACCATGCGCTGAGAAGCTAGAAGAATAGCATGGTCAAACTCTGTCTTTTTATTCGCCAAAAGATTGGTTACATCATGATTAAAGTGCCTCGCAAAGAGTATAGATAGAGATAAAAGAAGAAAACAATGTTGGAAAAGAATCTCTGTTGACTACTCAAGAAAACTATGTCAAACGATGGTCATAAAACCTCTTTATAGAACTCTCCTCATCTTAAAGGAGACTTCTCTCTCATGCAATATGCCTTGGTTAACTTGTGGTGAACTGAGTGCAAATGGAAAAGTTCTCATGTGCCTTGTTAGAAGTGATGAAGAGTGGAGTGATCTTAAACAAGTCCAAATCAAACTCTCCCTTGTGCCTTGAGTGAAGTGGAGAGAAGAGAAGTGACCTCATGTGTTTTCTTCCATGAACTGGAGTGAATAGAGAGAGAGAAAGGTCCATGTGTTCTAACTCAACTCCCCATGTGTTTTGAGTGAGGTGGAGTGAAGTGGAGATGAGCCACAAGCTTTCTCCACTTAACTAAGTATAATTCAACAAGGCAACCTCATGCAAACTCATGTGCATTCAACTGGAGTGAAGTGAAGTGAATTGAACTAGAGTGAAGTCGGGCCAACTCAAGTTCAACAAGGTGCACTAAGATGAGATGGCACATGTGCAACATCACTTCTATGTGGATTCCTTGTCACTGCGACATAGTGCATCCATTTGTCACCCTACATGGTGACCACTTGCTCTAAATAAACATAGCAAAAATAGTAATCTCCTTAAATATTTGGAATTGCTAAGGGAACCTTGCTAAATGTAGCACACCTAAAAATAGGTCCTTTCATGTAAATGAAATTAGGCTCGTTGGATTCAATTTTCTACAAAGAGTTTGAATATGTGCTTAGAATTACCACGTGAACTCTATAACTTCAATTGCTAAAAATAGTAGTGTTTCGCTTGTCGCCCAAAAATAGCTCATCAAAGTTGTGAGCTCACAAGCCACTGAATTATGCTATCACCTCTCACATGCAAGCCTTTGAAATCTAATTGCTAAAAATAGTAGTGTCCTTCAGAACTAATGAAAGTGGCTCTGAAATGTCTCTAACTTTGAACTGGGCTCAAATCACAAAAATCCTGCACCTAATCTCTATGAGAACCATCTTTGACCTGTGTGGAAGGCGACTCTAATAACAAACTTAGAAAGCTGACTTTGAACACTAATCTAGTGAGAGCTAGCTCTTGACCCTATATTTTTTAAGGGGAAATTTGAGGCATAGCATTAACTACTCAAGGGGAGAAGATCCCCTTGAGGGATGTTGAAAACCTTAAAATATCTACACTTGTAGCTATAGATGATGATACCTTTGAAAATCCAACCTGTACACTACTATGCCTAGCCACTGGGCAATGGAGTTAATATGCATGGTGTCTCGATGGATTGATTGAAAGGACTTACCCACACATCCCCATTTGGAATTTCTACCTACGATCCGTCCATCATGTACACTTTTCCCATTGGAAAATCCATTGACGTCGACACATGGGAGAGAGCCACCTAATCAGATGCCAATGAGGAAAATACTTGCCGAAGACCTGCAAGGTGTGAAAGAACCCTCCAATGAGGTTGATGGGCCTAAAGGTACAAGCACAACTTACCTGTGTGAATGATCTATTGAAAATGAACATTGACGATTCTCATTCTACCAAGACCCAATGATGATCAACCTTGGTGAATGCAAGATGACCACCAATGAGGTAATGACCATCACAATTCTTAAGATTTTGGATCATTTCTTAGATAATGTGCCGAAGTCGATGTGTAATGATCCGCTAAGAGGAAGGCAATGATGAAAACCTTTCCTTCAACACGAAATCAAAATCTAGAAATAGGAAAAATGGTGCCATATGCCAAAGGCTAGATGATGAGTTCCGCATCAATACAAATTGAAGAGACAAGATAATAATATGACTCAAGACTCATTCTATTGTCTCTTCAACATTTCCCACCTATCAAGCACAATTATCACATGATGGAAATGATGGCGTGCTCATTCAAGGGTGACCTAGACAAAAGCATGAGGAAATATTAGATGAATTGGTGACATGATACTCATACTTTGAATTAAACAATCTAATGATGGACAATAAACTAATAATGCATGCATGCAAGGAAATAATAGACCAACCTCTTAAGAGACTTTTTATTAAGCAAGGAAACAAGAATATACTAATGCAAAACAAGATAAAGGGCTAACAAATTTAAATTAGGACACAAATTCAGCTTGAAAAAGGGAAATTTGCAAAATAAAAGACCTTGTTTTCTATTCTAAAGCATAGAAACAAAATTTGAATGCAAATATTGGCGAAAACTACTATTGTAAACCCAAATTTTCACTATTCTCTCTCTCTCTCTCTAAATTTCTTAAATCAGATTCAAGAACTCTCATTTTTGAGGTTTGTCAAAGTTTCCATAATTATACTCACATGATCAATGTAACCATGCAGCCAAGTGATTGATGAGATGAGAAAGAACAACATAGTCAACCCTTCATTGCAATCAATCATGAAATCTCATAAATTAGAAAGATGTCGTGATGTATTTGCTATTGAACAAAGTTATGAAGGTTGTTGTTCGGAACATGGAACATGGTTCTTCAATAGTATTGAACAATAAAGTATAAGAGTCAAAACGCTTAGAATTTGCCTATTGTAACACCTCCATTATCCTCAACTCAATTGGATCATGTTTAACATTGATATCCAAACAATGATTAGGCAGAGGATCTTATTGAAAAATAAAATCTGAATGTAATATGAGTGGCAAATTGTGAAAGAGATCAACATTTGGTTGGACTAAAGATTTGTCTTGCTATAATGGCATTTGATTGGATTGTTCTTGAATCCTTGTGGGGATATTTGTTCATGCTATAATGGCATTTGATTGGATTGTTCTTGAATCCTTGCAGGGATAATTGTTCTTGCTATAATGGCATTTGATTGGATTGTTCTTGAATCCTTGTGTGGATATTCACTAGGTCCCTTGTTGATCCAATTTTGGATATGATATGGATTGGATCATTATATTATTTGTCATCCATCTTGATGCTTTCAGAGTGGAAAATCTGGAGGAATCAACTCACAGGACCATTTTATCAATGGGTCCTAGTTTGGTGAATTGGGGGTTTAACCTTTGGGAGGTAGTTCGAAGCATTTAATGAAGTTTTTTTGGGGTCCAAAATCTTTCGTTTTCGCCAAACCCCTTGGGGTTGTTCTACACTCATATACCTTTCTACTGGTGCAACAAAGACCTCAAAACGAGTTCGAATGCAAAAGTTATGCCACTTGAAAGTTGACCTCCCTGTTTTAACCACCATGGTTCGAGAGAATGCCACATCAATCCCATTAGTCATGGAAAAGGGGCTAGTCATGTGATCATGATGGACAAGATTCTAGAAGGGTCAATATTGTAACTCTAGTTAATAGTTGAACGAGTCAAAATTAACCACTAGTTGGCTATCATGTTATGTTATAACTGGGCCACTAGGAGGAAAAGGGGCTAGTCATGTGATCATGATGGACAAGATTCTAGAAGGGTCAATATTGTAACTCTAGTTAATAGTTGAACGAGTCAAAATTAACCACTAGTTGGCTATCAAGCTATGTTATAACTGGGTCACTAGGAAGGGTTCCATTCTATTAGAGTGCATTTTGTTCCATTTTGTGTTTAGTAGCTTACTATTGATCTTGTAGGTACTATAGTGGTTGGTGTTTTGGGTGGATTACAATTTCCTTTCCTAGTAGATAGTGCCTTCACTTTTTGAGAACTTGTATGAGGGCATAGAGCTCCTTGTTGTAGGTAGGGTAGTTGAGAACCTCCCCATGAAATACTATAGAATGGAAGCATACAAGCCTTCCTCCATGCATCAAGATTACTTCCATAACATACCCACTCTCATCTATCTCCACCGTGAAGGGTTGCTGCAAGTTTGGCAGTATGATCCATAAAGTGCTTTGTTATAATATGAAAGATCAAGTATCGTGGTATTCCATTATACGCCACAACAAATATGATAAAACTATATTGAAATTTGAAATCTATACTATGAGGGTTAATTTTGCCTTACATTCCCAGTTTTATTAGGTTATTGTTGTTTTGCTTATACATGCAATATATAAAATGTGGAAAACAGAGAAAAGGTAAAAATACAGTCACTCATAAACCATAATAACACCAACATATGATTCGGGAAACCATTATGGGAGAAAACCCAGTTGGAAGGTGAGACTACTTTGCTCTCTCTTTCTCTAAATGGAAATGGATGCGAGTACAAACAAGTGAGATTTGTGGCCCATGGGCTGCTACAAAACACAAACCCTCTTTGTTTGCTCTCTCTCTATCCACTCATCTACTTTGCTACTTTGCTATCCACTCTTGATGTGGGTGGCCTTGAAAGTATGTTAGTCAACTTGTTTGTGTTTCTCTCCTTATGCTTGATCACTAAATGAAATTGCCGTAAAAACCCAACCATTTGTAATGCTTGGTTTTTCGTAGCTTACTCTGGGCTTGTAGGTACCGTAGTGGCTGGTGAATTGTTGATTGCTATCTCCTTTCCCATTAGAAAATGTTTCCACTTTTTGATAACATGTACAAGGGCATAGAGCTCCTTTTCATAAGTAGGGTAGTTGAGAATCACCCCATGAAATATTTCATAATGATAGCATACAAGCCTTCCTCCTTGCATCAACAATGCTCCCATAGCATATCCACTTGCATATGTCTCCACTTTGAAAGGCTACTGCAAGTCGATAATGCCTTAATTGATACTTGACTAAATTTCTTCTTGAACTCCTCAAAGGCCCTTTGATAACTTGTTATGGTGTGGAGTGGTTGCTATTGTTGAAAATAAGGCTATGAATTTCCTCAAGTATTGTGCTTCTCCAATGAAAATTTTGACCTAAGAAACATTGGTGGGCACCAACCACTTCGTGATGGCCTCCATCTTGGTAGGATCTATCTTCAATTATTCTCCACCAATGACATATATTAAAAACACCAAAAACTACTGTGCAAATGCACATTTTTTGAGCTTTGTTAGTGGCTAGTACTTCTTCAATGTGTCTAGCAGTTGCATCAAATGTGAAATGTGCTCCTCCCATATAGCATTATATACCAATATATCATCCAAATAATAAATAACAAATGAATTTATAAAGGCATAATGTGTCATCCATTAATCTCATGAACGTAACTAGTGCATTGCATAGGCCAAACGACATAACTAACACTCATAAAAAGCTTCTTTGGTTTTGATGGTAGTCTACGAACTATCTTCTTCTCTAACTCGAACCTGATGATACCTTGACTTTAAGTCCAACTTGGGGAAGTATTTTGCTTGCTACAACTGGTCCCATAAATCATCTACCCTTGGTGAGGGGTACCTATTCTTGACCATAGTTTTGTTTAACTCCCTTTATTCAATACACATCCGCTAAGTCCCATCCTTTTTTGTCACAATTATGATGGGTGACCCACATGGTTAGGTACTTGGTCGAATGACAACTTTTTCTAGCAGTTGCTACAATTGCTTCTTCACCTCATTTGCTTTAATAATGGAACAACTATACAACCCAATGTTTAGCAAGAAAAGAAGAAAAGGAGTACGAAGGCCAAGTAAGAAGGAAAAAACCAAAGAAGAAAAGGAAAAAAATGATTTTTGCTTTGACCTAGTCCACATGTGCGAGTTTCTGGGGCAATTGTATGAATTACATGGTCGACAAATTGCAGGGCCGAATTCTTAAGCAGATGCAAATTTGACCATCGTTGACTTTGTGAACTTTGACTGGTTGAAGGAAGGTTTTAAAGGAGGGTTGACTTGGTGCTTGAGGAGGACTTGGTCTTGGTCTTTGGGTGTTGGATGTCTCACTTTGATCTGATTCTATATGAAGAGAAGATTTGACTGGGTTTTCCCCTTTGTGGGGTTTTTCCCTGGCTTGGAGCCTATATCTTGTGTTCTTTGTGCTCTTGTGATCTTTATGCATTTTATGTTTTGGTAATTGCTTGAAGAATACATAATAAAGTAATTAAAGGGCAACAAATACTCACAAGTAATTATCAAGAAAGAGGAATCAATCCTATTCTAAATCTACATTGGTTTCTCAACATGGTATGAGAGCTAAAGTGAAGTTAGGAGGTTTGGAGGTCAAATCTTGGCATTTTGGTTGGTAGTCTCTCTTTCTCTCTCTTCAATGGCAAGCTACATGAAGAAAGGTACTTTTTGAAGATGATAGTATATGGGTAATTGAAAATGCAACTTCAAGACATATGATAGGGGAATGCAGTCAACCCCAACCCTTATCAAAAGGAAGCTCTTCTCATTCATTTGAAGATCTGAGGAATTAGATCTTCTTCTTTGGAGTTGGAAACTGGTGGAAGCATTCATATCAACAATATACTCTTTGTTCTAGTTTTGAAGAAAAGTTTTCTTTCTATTTCTGGTCTAGAAGATAAAGGTGATAATGTTGTTTTTGTTGATGGAAAAGTTATAGTATCAGGGAAGGGTTTTAGTATTGAACAAGCTAAAAATATCAGGATTCGTGAGGGGAGGTTGTATAGGCTTCTAACACCTTCTCAAGCCTTAGTACATCTAGAAATTAACTGTTGATGGCTTAGAAGGTATGGTCATCTTCTTTATAAGACATTGCCATCTTTGAATTATATGGTTACTGGTATCCCCAAACTAAACGAAGAACATGAAGGAGTCTATAAGGGATGTGCTCCTGGTAAGAATGTGAAGATACCTTTTGCAAGCAGTGACGCTAGATCCAAGGATATTTTGGATCTCATACATTCTGATGTTTGTGGATCCATAGCAAAAAAGTCTCTTGGGGGTCATCAATACTATGTGACATTCATTGATGATAACTTTAGGAAGACATGGATATGTCTTCTCAAGTCTAAGGACAAAGTGTTTGAGAAATTTCAAGAGTTCAAGAAAAAAGTAGAAAATCTGACAAAAAGGAAGATAAAAACCCTAAGATATGATAATGGTGGAGAATACATTTCCAAGGAACTTGTGGATTTTTGTAAGGAATCAGTTTAAGAGGGAGTTAATAGTTCCCCACGATCCTCAAAAAAATGGTGTGGCAGAAAGGAAGAACTGATCAATTGAAGAATGTGTTAGAGCCATGCTACATGACCAAGACCTACCTAAATTTTTATGGGAGAAGCAACTATAATAGTTGTATATATACAAAATCGAAGCCTTTGTAGAATTCTCAATGATCTTGGAAGAAGCTTTCATAGGAAAGAAACAAAGTGTTGTTCGTCTTTGAATATTTGGATGTCTTGTATACATTCACATTCCCAATGACAAATGAAAGAAATTAGATCTTGCAAGTATGAAAGGCATATTTGTTGGTTATAGTTCTTCATCAAAAGCTTATAGAATCTACATCAAGGAAGAACGAAGAATTGAAGTAAGTAGAGATGTTATCTTTGATGAAAGCATTGCATACAAGAAGTCCAATGACATTCCTATTAATTTCGATGAAGAGGAAGAACCCATCTTTGAATAACTCTTAAGGCATGACAATCCTCAAGATCCTACTACTAATCTTGAAGAAGTTGAAGGACCGAGTGAACCTGTGCAACAAATCATCATTCTAGAGACTCGTAAGATGCCAACTTGGTCGAGGACAACTCTACAAGAAGCCAAAGGACATGCAACAACAAAGGGGAGTTTCAAAGAAAGCAAGACGCCTAAAATATATTCAAGATATGTAGCTTACATAACAAAACTTATTGAAGTAGAACCTATCACGTATGAGAAGGCAATCAAACATCAAGAATGGAGGAATGCAATGCAGGAAGAGTACCATTCTATAATGATAAATGATGTATGGGAAATTTTTTCTAGACCTAAGGACAAATTTGTTGTCACTTCCAAATGGATATACGAAGTCAAGCATGCAATTGATGGAAGCATTGACAAGTATAAAGCAAGATTTGTGGCAAGAGACTTTTCTCAAAAAGGAATCGATTATGAAAAAGCATTTGCTCCAACAACTAGGTATACTACCATCATATCACTTATCTCTTTGGCTGCTACTATGAGATGGAACATTCATTAAATGGATGTTAAAACAACGTTTATGAATGGGAGTATCGATGAAGAATTTTACATTAAGTAGCCCGAGGGATTCAAAGTCCATAATAAGGAGACACATGTCTGTAGATTAAAGAAGGCTCTATATGGATTAAAGCAAGCCCCTAGAGCATGATATGCAAGGATGGATGCATATCTTCTAAGACTTGGTTTCATCAAAAGCTCTGCAGACTGTAATCTCTACATTATGAGGTTTAAAAATGAACCTGTAATCATACTATTATATGTGGATGACTTACTTGTTATAGGTGTAGAGCATTGTATCGAAGAATGCAAGAAGCAGTTGGCAACCAAATTTGACATGAAGGATCTTGGGCTTATGCACTACTACTTGGGATTGGTGGCATGCCAAAAACCAGGTGAAATCTATCTTGGTCAAGGAAAATATGTGATCAAGATATTGCAGAAGTTTGGCGTGATGGACAACAAACTGATGACAACCCTGATGATTACCAATTTGAAGAAGTTAAGAAGTTCAAAATCAAGCCTTGTTGATCCTACATGCTACCGACATATGATTGGTTCCTTAATATATCTCATGAGAACCTGGGCTAATATATGTTATGCAATAAATGTTCTTAGTCAATTTCAAATGGAGTCAAGGCATAATACATATTTTGAGATATCTCTATGGGCCCATACATCACTGCATGAAATATGCAAGTAATGAGATACAATTATTGGGCTATACAAATTTAGATTGGGGAGGCAATAAAATAGATGGAAGGAGCACTACTGGTGGATGTTTTAGCTTGGGATCTTCTATTTTATCTTAGATGAGTAGGAAGCAAGATTTAGTTGCATTAAGTAGTGCTGAAGCTGAGTATATTGCAACAAGTGAAGTTTTTAAAGACGTTGTTTGGCTTAGGACACTATTATCAGATTTATTTGAAGGACCGTTGGATCATACTGTCATACTCTATGACAATCAAAGTTGTACAAGATTGACAGAGGACCTAGTGTTTCATGCTAGGACAAAGCATATCAACAGTAAGTATCACTTTATTCGAAGTTTGGTTCAGGATGGGGTCGTGAAGCTACAATACATGTCCACATACAAACAAAGAGCAGATATATTGACAGAGTCTCTTCCGAATAAGAAGCTAGAGTACTTAAGAAACAAGCTTGGACTTGTAGACATCTCCTCCTTGGTTGAGAGGGAGTGATGAGGGACACCATATTCTCCATGTGTCATGCCCTAGACTAGGACTAACAACCATAAGTCTTAGTGAAGACATTGGTAAGGAGAATGGTGGATCAGATAAGTATTTGAAGAGGACAAATATTCTTTGAGGATTGGAAGTCCAAGATAAGAATAGTCCTAAAAGGACATATCTGGTGAACACTTGGATGGGGTTATGTGCATTAAGAGGCGATGGTGGTATCCATGAGTATGCCTCCCAATATTGTGCTCTAAATTCTAAACTGTTGGAGAGTTAGATTTTGTTAGTCAAGGCCTAGCTATATCCTTGAGAATGACGATGCTGGTTATAATGTTGATGCTTAAAGATGGCTTATCAATCTGGCTCTTCTTATGAGAATATTTCAATTTGAGTATCCTTTTACCTTATAGAATTATGAACACCTCCCTAGTTAAGAGGTAGTGTTGAAATTTGTAACTAGGTTCGGGTTTCATAATTATATTTGTACTTATACCAATGTATACTTCTTGTAAAAAGCAAAAGAAGAAAGAACAATTTATTAGTATTATTATTTTTCTAGATAAGCATGTTCTTCATGCTTCTAGGGTTTCTTGAGTCAATAAGAAATTTTGTCAAAGTCCCTTTCAAGAAATTTGTAATCAAAAGAAAATATCATTTTTGATTCTAGAAGAGTCTTTGTGACACCCAAGACCAAGTCGGCCCATCCAGAAGAAGTTGGCTTAGGAGAGGCCTATTCAACCACATGAAAAGGGTATATAAAGGAAGATACTTCATCCTCATTAGTACACTCATTAAACAAGTTTGATCTCTAAGTAAGAAAAGAAGAAAATGAGTGCGAAGGCCTAGGAAGGAGAAAACCAAAGAAGAAAAGAAAAATCTGATTTTTGCTTTGGCCTAGTCCACAAGTGCGAGTTTTGGGGCAACTGTACGAACTGCAAGACCAAAATATTGCAGGGCCAAATTTCACATTTGAGTTGCACTGACCAAAAATCTGAGTTATAGGGCTGAATTCTTGAGCAGGAGCAGATTTGTCCATCGTTAACTTTGTGAACTTTGACTTGCTAAAGGAAGGTTTTAAAGGAGGGTTGAATTGGTGCTTGAGGAGGTCGAGGTCTTGGTCTTTGGGTCTTGGATGTCTCACTTTGATTTGATTCTATAAGAAGATAATATTTGACTGGGTTTTCCCCCTTATGGGGTTTTGCCCTGGCTTGGAGCTTATATCTTGTGTTCTTTGTGCTCTTGTGATCTTCATGCATTTTATGTTTTGGTAATTGTTTGATGAAGAAGACATAATAAAGTAATAAAAGGCCAACAAATACTCGCAAGTAATTATCAAGTAAGGGGAATCAATCTTAATCTACACCTACATTGGTTTCTCAACAATTGAAGGCTACTAAGAATCACCCCCTTCTGCATTGATGTAAAAACAATCTTGTTATTCACATCTGAGTTGCTTTCCACCTAGTTTCTCGAATTAGTGGCCATGAAATTTTTCTTCTTAGCATCTTTCTTGTGGATTTCGAGTTGAGCTCTAGATGTAACATTTCATCGTTGTATGACCATCAATGTTACATTGGTTGCAATGGTTGCTAGGATCGTTGCATTGGTGTGTTGTAGTTGCTAACATTTTGTCCTTCCCCTTTTCCACTTCTTCCATTCTTTGAAAGCTTCTTGGTGTTCATTCTGCTACTCATTTGGTTGCCCTTTATGCCACTTTAGGTTTTCCCTTCCTGTTTTGACTGCCATGATTAAAGTGGATGCTAGTTAGCACCGTTACTCATGGAAAAGGGGCTAGCCATGTGATCATAATGAAAAAGACTTTAAAAGGGTCAATATTGTAATTCTAGTTAGAAGTTGAAGGAGTCAAACTTAAGCACTTGTTGGCTATCGAGGTTTCATTCTATTCGAGTGCATTTTGTTCCATAGACAAGTAGAGAAGCCGAGAGTGGATAGAGAGAGAGAGCACACAAAGAGGGTCTGTGTTCTATAGTAGTCCACAAACCACTATTCTCACTCCTTTGTACATGCATCTATTTCCATTCAGTGAATGAGAGAGTGGAGTAGCCTCACCTTCCAACTAAATTTTCTCCAATAAGGGATTCTTAGATTATATCTTTGTGTTATTATGGTTTGTGACTAATTGTATTTTTACCTATTCTCTATTGTCCACGTTTTATATATTGCATGCATATGCAAGAAAAATAACTTAGTAAATCCAAGAATCTATGGAAAAATTAACCCTCATAGTGTAGATTTTGGATTTAAAGTATAATTTTATCATATTTGTTGTGATAAACTGTCAAGTGGAATATCCATGGCAGTTTACATATCAACGTGGCTGATTTGATGTTCTTCTTGTTGTATTTTATCATCTTTAATGGAAGAATCCAAGGAAACCACTATTAAACTCGACTTTTCAACTTCATCTTCTTGGAACTTTGAATATGGCTCAAGTTTTGCAACCATCAACTCATGATTATCCAAGCACGAGTCACTTTCATTCTTGATGTAGACCTAATCACTTACCAGTGATTGGCCCACTCTAATCCTCAGGTTCTCTTCTTCTTTAGCTTGGGTGCTCTCCACTCTATCCATTTCTCCCTTGTTCCTTCTATCAAACGCGCGAGACAGTGGTTTGATTCGCCTTCATATGTTCCTTACACATCATCACAAACTTTCCCTTTCTTCCTTCGATGAGGGTACCTTCTTATTAAAAATGCAATTTCCATGGATTATCCAATTAATTCCCTCGTCCTTCTCTTGATTGTAGATTGGCTTCTCATTGTTGCAATGAGACCCTATATCGCTTTTGTGTTGCAGTCTTCCTCATTTAAATGGAGTTAGATTGCTCCTCATCCCAATTGCACAATCTACCAGTATGTTAGTGAGAAAGTGAGTTTATTCTGCCAGAATGTCCCTATCTCATAATTCCTTCGGGAAACCACTCTTCACTCTTATTCGTAGGCTCCTGTTGGATAACTGCAATAAACTTAATCCAATCCAATTCCCTTCCTCCATGTTGGTCAAGGATTGTTGTTTAATAATAATGTAGCCCGCATGAAGATCATTGTGTTGGCACCAATGCTAATACATCCCCATCACAATCTCTACAGGGAGGGTTGCAACTGTCACATACTCAAACACATTTCTATTTGCGCAAGTCAATTAACCATCAATTCCTCACTAGATTTCTACTCGATCTTGTTATAGAACATTAACTCTACACATTTCAATTGATACCTAGACACAATGACTTTGCTTTGTGATGGATCCTGACTGGGTGACGAGATTTGGGGTTCAGTGATGCTCAGATTTAATACACAGGTTCGATAGATGGACAAGCCACCCCATTCTGGTTATACAACGTAAACCATTTCGGATCTAAACATCATTAATCCTCATTTTTGGTGCCTAAACGGAGAATTGTTCTTTCGATTTCACCGAGTTCTATGACAAGAACCAATTAGTAACAGGCCGACTTCAATTCTACAAGGCTATTCGTGCAAAATCCCTTGTGAAAATTTCCAGTTTGAAATCCTATTGCAGCAATTGGAATTAATTCTTCTAACTGTTAATTAATTTAACGATTTATTTGCTACAACAAATACCAAATTAATCTCACTGAAACCTTCAGAAATAAACTGCGGAAGAAAATAGTGCTGGAAACTGAGAAAATTCTAGCACACACATGAAAATCAACACAATTATTTGTGGACAAATGTCCTTGGAAAAACCCAACTCGGGAAAACTGGTGCAATAGCTTAACAATTTTTATTATTATGCAGCAGTGAGAAATTTTAAGTACAATTTGGATGCCAAATGTCTGGCTATCCTGTAAAGAAAAATATTGGCAAAAATTTAGTGAGGAATTTTCCTCACCCCACAAGCAAATTGGAGCTCTAATTGCAACTCCAAGTGTGCCATCCAAACTACTTCTTCGCAGACTTGCGTTACCCTAGCGCAGCCCCTTCTGCACTCAACCTGAATCAACTGCTCCTCAAGTCGTCTAATCTGCTGGTGATTGAGAAAACGTCTCTCCTGGCCTCTGGGACTGAAACTCGGCTTCTCTCCAGAGAATCGAATTGCCTCTTAGAGGCTTCTGTGCAACCTCTACGTCAACCTCTCTGTGGTTTTTTTGCCTCTCTGCAATGTACTTCATCGGATCTAGAAAACTTTCTTTGACCTCATTGTCCCTGCCCTTCTTTGTCTCTTCTTCCCTACTGAAGCTTGAACTCTTCCAACACTGCTTACTTTTTGGAAAATCGAACTCTCCCAGGAAACTAAACTCTTTGTGGTTCTCACAAGTGTGTTCTCAATCTACCCATCGACTTCTTATAATCTTCTGTTGGACCTCCGGCGACCAAAATTAAAACTTAATCAAGGGCCCAGATTAGTTGTCGATCTATGTGAGTTTCTAGATGATTCATACCTTATCTCAATTAATTCTAATTAATTAACCCTTTTCTAATAATCTAATTGAGACACTTCTAGGTGGTATTTCCATAAACTATTTTTGGGTTATGGAGAACTCCTGTGTTTTAGCCTCTCCACAAAGTTTCAGACTAGAACACCTCCGATGCTACAAAATCCAACAACCCTCACCCTTTTTGGAGATCGATTCTCACTAACAAGCTTATAGACTTGTTCTACAAAATTACTTCACACAAGAAATACTCAGGATCATCATATGCAAAAGACTATTCTCACACTGGGCTATCTTCTTCATTAGATAGACTTATACATTGAGCATGCAGAAACAATCATGAAATTTATATTTCACCAATCTATGCATACATATATCTAGAAACTCGTTCTCCTTTTCTGGCTTGATCCAACAATATGGGCTTGCAGTCCTAGCCTTTTCCCTCTTCTCACACCTTACTCTCGGCACACACTTCTTTTTTTTCCTTCTCTTTTCACCAAATGAAATACAAGAGGGGTCTGAACTTAAATCACTTACTCTAGATTATCTCAACTCACTCAAGTATTCTCGAGATATCTCCTAAAGAGTAGATCCGATTACATCAATCCTTACTCTCTTCACTTATGTACATGAAACATAGGAAACATAGTTAAGTAATTAATTAGGGACCCAACTCCCTTGATAAGTAAAATCCTTAGGTCTAGTTAAAAAGAATTTTGATTTAGAGAGAGGATGTTCTTGCATCAGTTCTATTTATCATTTCAAGTTTGATAATATGCAAGTTTTCCATCATCATATTCTTCTACAACAACAAGAAGTTGTTGCAATTGTTTGGCAACCTCCAACAATTTTTGTACTCTTTGGGTGATCGAGATAGCTTGCCCCAAATTTGTTGGTTTTTGACTCCAAAAGAGGTTACAAAACAGTGGATCACAAGCAAAATCATAATCCACCATAATATTTTTTGGTCAGATGCAGGGGTTTCTTATCATATGTATTGATGAATCTGACATGATACTTAATTTCATCTTTTCTCTTCTATGTGAGTATTAATTTCATCTTTTCTCTTCTTAATGTGAGGAAACACCAGAATTTATCCCACACAAAGTGTATGTATTGAACATCCATGATTAGTCTGATCTTTCTGCAATGGAGTTGCCAATGGATGTTGTTAGGTGGTGATCCATCCTTGTGTCCAGGAATAGATCTTTGGGTTCACTAAAGTCCAAAACAATGCCTTATGTATGTTTAAAATATGAAAATTTCCTCTTGTTAGCCAATATGATTCGATCCTACATCAGATGGAGTCACTAGATGAGTAAAAATCTAATATATCAATTAAAAAAAACTCACCGATGTCATTAGAATAACTAAAGAAAAATTATGGTTCCTTGCAATAATGCCAAATTGCTAGCACACAAATTTTCACCATATTAAAATGTTGACTCCAATATTTGTAGCACAAAAGTGAAGTGATAACTAATAGGCAAATCATCCCAATGGTGACTAGTTGATTGCCTTTCCATTTGGATTGGTTCTTGCCAATCTCGAGGGATGTCCTTCGCTTGTCGTGCACAAAGAATCATCTAAAAATCTGCAACGCAGCATAAGAAATCAACACATAATATGGGTCCTTGGCATGCAGCTAGACAACCAAGGATACAATTGGTTGGTTAATTAGAAATACATGTGACAATTTTAATTAGTAAACAACAAAATATGAAAGAAAGAGAAAAGAAAATGCGGCCTAAATGACTAATAAAATAAAAGTAGAGGAAATATTATCCATGTCATTAATGTTGAAAAATATCTAATAGTTTGCCCAGTTTAATTTATCACAAAATTTTTTAAATTATCACGAGATGATGGGAAATTATTGGTCCGTTCCCGAAAAAAAAAATAAATTGGGCTTTATAAGGGTGGTGTGAGTCTTCTGGCCATTTTTCGTCAAGCAAGCAAGGGAAAATCCATAGTTTTTTTGCCATCAGCTGAGCATTTTTCGAGTGGAGATTTACTCTAGTATATCATATTTATATTTCCAGTTATGTAAAAAAAATCGCCTTCCTTTTCTTTGTTTTCCCAGATTAGTATATATTATAAATTTAGAGTTTGCCTCTTCTTACCCTCTTTTGAATTTCCACATTTGTTTTTCTGTGGTAGGTCCAAATCTTGAAAATTTAATCAGAGCTCTATAAAATGGTAAAACCATTGGACCAAATGTGGGAGTATGGTGAGCCTTGTGAGGATGATAACAGAACAAAGTTGAGGTGCAAGCTCTGTGGAATGGAAATGCTTGGTAAAGTCACTTGTTTGAAATACCAGCTTGTCAAAATCCCAGGGCATGATGTGGATATTTTCCCTATAGCTACCCTAGACATTGTCCTTATTGCAAAGAACTCAATTCTTGATACTACTAGAAAGAGAGATTAGAGGGAGGAACTAAGGAATTTCATGGGAACCACAAGCTTCTTAAGGGCGAGGGAAACCTAATCCTTGGCCTTACCTTCTTAGTGCAGTATTATCACTGGATTATTGTTATAGCATCTAGAATCTAGATGCCTCATGCTTATCATCTCATGAGATACACTTATTTTTGTTTTAATGTGATTTTGTATTAAGTTTTAACTATTGTCTTGTTAGAACTTATGATTGAGGATTCAAGACAAAATGACAAATATCATATTTTAGACTTCAGTCTCTACATCTTATACATTTATAATGTAGATTTATTTTCATGTTTGTGTGAAAATGTGTTTCTTTGATGTTGATGTTTGCTTTAAAATAATAAAAATTTGAAAAAATGTAAGGACTCAAGACAAATATCATATTTCAGTATCTGCTATCAATGATTGATCTACCAATTGATATCTTATACATTTTATATTGTAGTTTTATTTTCATATTTGTGTGACAATGTGCTTGTTTGATGTTGATGTTGCTTTAAAAGAATAAAACTTTGAAAAAAATGATTATTTTTGTATTTTTTTCAAGTTTCCTGATAATTTATGATATTTTCCATGATATTGCCGATAATTTAAATTTTGGACCCTCAGTGATAAATTGCTGATAAAGATAAATGTAACATTGCTATATAGAACATGAAATATTGTATTCGTGAGGCAAAAAGCTAAAAGAAAAAGCATGGTCAAATTTGTCTTTGTATTCGTCAAAAGATTGTTTACTCATTGAGACAAGGTGCAATATAGATCACGATAAAAATGCCCTACATGAAATATAAATAGAGAGAAAGGAAGAAAGAAATGATAGAAAAGAAGCTTTACTAAATATTCTAAAAAAAAGTATGCTAAACAATGGCCATTCAAAATCACTTACAGAACTCCTCCTTGTAAAGGAGATGTCTCTCTCATGCAATATACCTTGGAAACTTGTGCTAAAGTGGGTGGAAGTGGAGAAGTTATCATGTGCTTAACCGATGCACCTTGTTAGAAGTGGCACAAGCCTAGGTCCAACCCTCCCATACGCCTTGAGTGAAGTGGAGTGAAGAGAGGTGACCTCCTGCATTTTCTTCTATGAAGTTCAGTTGAGAGAGAGAGAGAGAGAGAGAGAGAGAGAGAGGTCCATACGTTCTGGTTCGACTCTCCATGTGCTTTGAGTGGACATGAACTATGCACCTTTTCCACTTTATTAAGGATAACTCAACAAGGTAGCCTCATGCAAGCTCATGCACATTGAACTGAAGTGAAGTTAAGTGAACTAAACTAGAGTGAGGTTGAGTCAACTCCAGTCCTTAAGAGGAGGTAGAATGGAAATATGTTTTTTCATTGTTGAAGGGCCTTCGAGCATTCTTAGAGCGTTAAGTTTAGGTATGTTCTATGCTTAGAGCAATTTATTTCAATTTTTATAGTTAGCTCAATATGTTTTCTAGATTAGCAATCACATCAACGTTAAAATAAACTGCAGATAAAACATAAACATAAATTGTAGAAGACAAGCCAAGACAAGAGGACACAAGATGTGGTGCTAGCTAGGGACAAACCCCAATGTGGAGAAACCCTTGATCAATTCTTCTTATATGTTCTTCAATAGTTCAACAGAGAGAGAGAGAGAGAGAGATAGTACATTTACAACTGAAGTTAACACTTTGACTTATCTAGATGAGGGCATAGATCATCTCTAAGAAAATGATACATGAGATGAGTTGAAGATATGCTGCTTCAACTAATTCTCCAAGGTGACTCCTACACCTATCATCATGCTGCACCTAACTGTGCTGCACCATGCTGCACCCATCATCACAATGCCGCGTCTCATCATGCTTCATCAATCATGACGGTACCCATCACTGTACTACATCATGTGCCATCACTGCACCATGTTTCCATACTGACTTATGTGTTTTTTGCACCTAGCTAGCTTGTTGTCTCGTGCGTGCTTGTTGTCTCGAGCATGCTTGTTGTCCTTAGCATGCTTGCTGTCCCTTGCATGCTAGTTGTACTTGCTGCATTAAGTATCATGCTGTTGTCCGAATGTGTTATACTAGCGGCACTATGAACTTGCTATATCATACTGCTGTACCTCACCATTGTGCTGCCCCTCATTATGCTATGATACACTTCATCGCTGTAACCATCATGCTGCAACATTCATCAACATGCTGCTGCAATATATCTGTTGCTTGCAACATCATGCTGCTTCAATGTATCATCAATGTTTTCTCCATTCAAGTGACTGTACTATTATCAACACAGTTCTAACATATGCTGCCTTGCTAGAAAGACTTCAATATATACCCTTCAACACTCTTCTTCATGTCATACAAGCTGCTTTCAGACCTTCCTTCTTCCATGGCTATGACCATAGGGCTGCGTAGGGCTCTCCATAGAGATGCGTATAAGGCAGCGTAGGGCTCACCATAGAGCTGCGTATAGGGCAGCGTAGGGCTCTCCATAGAGCTGCGTTTAGGGCAGCGTAGGGCTCTCCAATAGAGTTGTGTATAGGGCAGTGTAGGGATTTCCCATAGAGTTGTGTATAGGGAAGTGTAGGGCTCACCAATATAGCTGTCTATAGGGCAGCGTAGGGCTCTCCATAGAGTTGTGTATAGGGTAGCGTAGGGCTCTCCAATAGAGCTGTGTATAGGGCAGCGTAGGGATCTTCAATAGAGCTGTATATAGGGCAGCGTAGGACTCTCCATAGAGCTGCGTATAGGGCAACGTAGGGCTCTCCAATAGAGCTGTGTTAAAATCTCCTCCATGATAGCGTTAGGATCTAGGGCATCCTCTAAGGCAGTGTATCCTCTTTAGATCTCTCCACCCACCAAAACCAAAAGACAAGTGGAGAGTAAGAGATCACCAAGAGAATGTGTGTACAAATGACTTTCAAGGCACCTCTATTTATACTAAAACGTTGAGCACAAGTGGGTTTTATTTGGTTGTTGGCTGACCTTGACGAATTGTCCCATAACACAAATAAATTCATATCTCCATGAATACTTATCGGAATCCGATGATCTTTAGATCAATCCTACACCTCTCGATGAGAGGGATCCAAGAAAAAAATCAGTTGCCATTAATAGAGACCACATGGAGTTGGCCCTAGTTGCCAATTTTAACACTCCCTCTCAACTAGGGAGAACTCCATCCGCTGATCCATATGTCCGACTGTACTATCTCTGGCATCAGTGCCCTGCACTGCTCTGCTGAACCATGAAGAAGAAGAATTGATTTGGAATGTCTCATACCATTCTCGACTGACTCGAAGTCAGTTTCATCTCAATAGAGTGTGTCATATCACTCTTACTGACCCGAAGTCAATTTTATTGATCCTAGATCAATATCACAAGAGAGTGACTCAAACCGCTCATACTGATCCCAAATCAGTTTCATTAATCCCAAATCAATGGAGGTCATCTTAGAATAGGGAGTACGGTAGATACAATAGTGCATCCATCCATAGTACTACTATGGTCCCTTACCCCATTTCCCTGCTCATTGATTAGATGAGAGGTACTTTCCATGAGTCCTAGACTGCATGGGTAGGACGCCTCGACAGGAGAACTAATCATCCTTTCCCAAAGTCTTCACAGGGTGTCACAGGGGAAGGTTGAACCTTTCACCCTGTACATAGCGCACCACCAGGGGAGGGTGAGTCGCCTGTGGTCGTATGTTGCTCCAGTAAGTACCCTAAGCCCCCCAGAGCTCCCAGAGCTCAATGCATGCAACATGAAGGACCTTTATAAGAAGGTCTTGCAATGACTCCCAAGTCGTTTGGGAAAGTCATAGATTTGACCTTTCCCTAGGGCTTTGACAAAATGTCTGTGTCCTGTACATCAGTCTCAATGCGATGGAGCCTCCTCGCTCATCGACTTACCATATCCCTGATAAGGTAGTATTTGATTTTTATCTGCTGGGGCAATCATCAAATACGAGATTCCTCAACAATTGAATCCCCCTTGGTTGTCACAGAGGATCATGGTGGTAATCATCATATTTACAAACAACTCACTGAAGAGCTTCCACAACTAGGCAGCTTCATACGAGATCATACTCGTAGCTATGTATCCAGTCTCGACGGTGCTTATAGCAACCGACTTCTGCTTCCTACTCATCCATGATATCGAAGCAGAACCCAAAGAGAACCAGCACTGAGAAGTGCTCTAGTGATCGTCCACACTGCCTGCCCAGTCAACATTCGAATAATCATGCAACTTCATATTTCCGGCAGTGTATCTCAATCCATGAGAGATTGTGTCCTGAAGATATCTTAGAAGATTCTTGGCACCAATCCAGTGAGGCTCAACCAAATATGAGCTCACCATGCTAACTGCAAAACATATGTCTGGATGGAAGTTCACCAAGAACATCAATGCAAATGGGTTTATGAAACTCAGAGGCATTTCCCAAATTTGGTCTGGCATCATCACCATATAACTTCTGAAAGTTAAGATCCTAGAGGTAGTCACGGACTTGCAGTTTACCATTCCACATCCAGAATCCAACTCCCTCTGAAATAGGTTGTCCTCAGAAGGTGCTGGTATGAGAGGTCTATCATCCACAACCTTCAAACAATGGTTTGGATCAACTTCACTCTTAGTGAATCTTAGCTTTTTCTGACAACTATCAATCCTCTCATATCAAATCCGGGGCAATCTGCTTCAAGCCATAGAGGGCTTCTTCCACCGGCACACATGAGATTATTGATCATGAATCTCAAACCCCTTGGGTTGTTCCAAACCTGTGGACCTGCTACATGAGGGGAATGGTCCCCTTGTAAGATTTTCCTTACGGTACATCTCAGACATGTACCTTCATGCTCCTTTTGAATTCAGGCATTCCTGTCATCACCTGACTTATAGACCTCTGATGCTATGTGTCAACTGACATCGTCCCCAATGGACTTCCTGCCAACCCTAAACTCAAAGATAAAAGCATCTTTGAAAATTCTATTTCCAAACACGTACCTTTCCATCGATGAATGCCACCCTAAAACCCTTTGACTTCCATTGCCGAAATGGACACTAGGTTCTTCTTATGATCATGTACATAAAAGATAATCTTGTAAATGAATCAAGTTACCCACATTCAATTGAGTGGTAACATTCCCTACACCTTTCTGGGATAGGTGGCATCGACTCCAAGTATAATCCCATGGTTGTTTCCATCTCTGCCAAATTCGAGAGAGCACCCTTCTATTTGATGAGGTGCCTTGAAGCACTACAATCAATAAGCTAGATTCCCAAAGAATCTGAAGGAGAGGGCCCATACAAGATAACGCTTCTTTATCTTATCAGAAACAACATTGATTCTTCATACTTGGGGTTCCTTGCTTTCTCTGAAGAGTCGACCGTTTCCTTCCTTGATGACTTGCATTACCTGTCATTCCTTTGGTCATTGAAGATGTCCCTGGAATGATTGTTATCATCATCAAGTGATGTGTCCCTGCCATTCAGACACTCCTTTGAATAATGGCCGAACTTATTGCAACCAAGGCATCTGCCTTTCCTTCCACCCTTAAATCCGGTCTTCCCAATGAAGTGATCTTTAGTTGGGCTATCAGAAGCTTCCGTTGCGCTAATCTGATAATATTCCCTGCTTCGATTTCACCCTTGGTGAATTTGAAGAGGGATAAGGATTCCACTGATCCTTTTCCAACTGTCTTCGGTGATTTCTCTTTCACTCTTGCTTGGGCTTTGTCTTCATCTCAACTTTGATACCATGTTAAGTTTAGGTATGTTCTATGCTTAGAGCAATTTATTTCAATTTTCATAGTTAGCTCAATATCTTTTCCAGATTAGCAATCACATTAGCATTAAAGTAAACTGTAGATAAAACATAAACATAAATCGCATAAGACAAACCAAGACAAGAGGACACAAGATGTGGCACTAGCCTGGGACAAAGCCCAATGTGGGGAAACACTTGATCAATTCTTCTTATATGTTCTTAAATGGTTTAGCAGAGAGAGAACATTTACACCGAGGTCAACACTTTGACTTATCTAGATGAGAGCATAGATCATCTCTAAGAAGATGATACATGAGATCAATTGAAGACATGATGCTTCAACTGATTCTCCAAGGTGACTCCTTCACCTATCATCGTGCTGCATCTTGTCATCATGATGCGCCTCACTGTGCTGCACCATGCTGCACCCATCATCACAATGCTGCATCTCATCATGCTTCATCAATCATGACAACACCTATCACTATAATGCATCATATGCCATTGTTGCACCATGTTGCCATACTGACTTATGTGTTCGCTGCACCCTGTTGCCATACTAACTTATGTGTTTGCTGCACCATGTTGCCATACTGACTTATGTGTTTGCTGCACCTAGCTAGCTTGTTGTCCCTTCCTTGCTTATTGTACCGAGCATGCTTGTTGTCCCTAGCATGCTAGCTGTACTTGTTGCACTAAGTATCATGTTGTTGTACCAATGTGTTATACTAGTAGCACTATGAACTTGCTATATCATACTGTTATACTAGCAGCACTATGAACTTGCTATATCATAGCTGTACTTGTTGCACTAAGTATCATGCTGTTGTCTCGATGTGTTATACTAGCAACACTATGAACTTGCTATATCATACTGTTGTACCTCACCATTGTGCTGCCCCTCATTATGCTATGATACACTTCATCGCTGTACCCATCATGCTGCAACATTCATCAACATGCTCATGCAATATATTTGTTGCTTGCAACATCATGCTGTTTCAATGTATCATCATTGTTTTCTCCATTCAAGTGATTGTACTATTATCAACACAGTCCTAACATATGCTGCCTTGCTGGATAGACTTCAACGTATACCCTTCAACACTCTTCTCCATGTCATACAAGCCGCTTTTAGACCTTCCTTCCTCCATCGCTGTGACCATAGGGTTGCCTATAGGGCAGCGTAGGGCTCTCCATAGAGCTGCGTATAGGGTAGTGTAGGGCTCTCCATAGAGCTGCGTATAGGGCTCTCCATAGAGCTGTGTATAGGGCAGCGTAGGGCTCTCCAATAGAGCTGTGTATAGGGGTAGCGTAGGGCTCTCCAATAGAGTTGTGTATAGGGCAGTGTAGGGCTTTCCATAGAGTTGCGTTTAGGGCAGCGCAGGGTTCTCCAATAGAGTTGTGTATAGGGCAGTGTAGGGCTCTCCATAGAGCTGTGTATAGGGTAGCGTAGGGCTCTCCAATAGAGCTGTGTATAGGGCAGTGTAGGGCTCGCCAATAGAGTTGTGTATAGGGCAGCGTAGGGCTCTCCATAGAGCTGCGTGTAGGGCTTTCCAATAGAGCTGTGTATAGGGCAGTGTAAGGCTCTCCAATAGAGTTGTGTATAGGGCAATGTAGGGCTCTCCAATAGAGTTGTGTTAAAATCTCCTCCATGATAGTGTTAGGATCTAGGGCAGCGTATCCTCTTTATATCTCTCCTCCCACCAAAACCCAAAGACAAGTGGAGAGGAAGAGATCACCAAGAGGATGTGTGTACAAATGACTTTCAAGGCACCTCTATTTATACTAAAGCTTTGAGCACAAGTGGGGTTTATTTGGTTGCTGGCCGACCTTGACAAATTGTCCCATAACACAAATAAATTCATATCTCCATGAATACTTATCGGAATCGGATGATCTTTAGATCAATCATACACCTCTCGATGAGAGGGATCCAAGAAAAATATCAGCTGCCATTAATAAGATGACCCACATGGAGTTTGGCCCTAGTTTCCAATTTTAACACTTGTTGCAAGGATTCAAATCCTTGGGAACCTGTTGGGCCAGGAGATAACTCAAACCAACTGTGTATATTCATTAGGATTCTTCATTGTTATATACACAAGGGAGTGACTCTTGGGTTTCACCTCCCGATGGCTCTTCATTTTCCATTATTTACTATTTACATTATTTACAAGTGTTCACCCAATCCCCATGATTAGGTGTCAACATTCCCCCCCCTAATCTGAAGGGGTGTTGGTGAGTCCAAGCACCATTTTGAATCTTTTAAGCTTTTCTCTTCCAAGCGCTTTGGTGAAGATGTCTTCAATCTGCTCATTAGTGGAACACTGGCATAGATGGATTGTCTTCGCCTCAACATGATGTCGAATTAGATGGTATTTTGTATTGGTGTTCTTTGTTCAATCATGGAGCTTTGGGTTCTTAGCCAACTTTATTGCAGAGGTGTTGTCAATCATGAGTGGAGTTGAATGTACTTGTTTTACCTACAAATCTTCCATAATTTTCCCGAGCCACACAATTTCCTTTGTTGCCTCAACTGTTGCCACATATTCCGCCTCTATTGTAGAATCTGCTGGAACTGATTGTTTGTGTGATCTCTGAGAGACAACTCTTGATCCAAGACTCATAGCATAACCAGAAGTAGATACCCCAGTTTTTTTGTCTCCATCGAAATCTGAATCAAAATATCCAATCAAGCTGAAGTCGCCCACTTGTGTATACTTGAGTCCAAAGAAAAGAGTTCCCTTCAAGTACTTTAGAACTCTTTTTGCAGTAGACTAATGTCCCTCACAGGGCTTTTGCATAAACCTGGAGAGGATTCCAACAACAAACGAAATGTCTGGTATGGTGGTAGTCAGGTATTTGAGACCTCCTACAAGCTGTTTATACTTTTCCTTCAATGGATGTGAGCTTTAGGTTTTGTTCCATTGGAGTAGTTAGAGGATTGCACTTCGTCATACCAAATATGTTTAACAAATCTCCAATGTACTTCTTTTGAGAGAGGAATATAGACTTTGGATGTTGAGTTACTTCAATACCAAGATAGTAGTGAACATATTCCAAGTCAAGCATTTCAAAACCTTTCCTCAATTCCTTCTTTATGGATGCAATGTAACTCATTGTTCCTTGTCATTAAAATATCATCTACATATACCACAAGATATATAATTGTTTTGCCAAATTTTTTGACAAACAAAGTTGCATCATCAAGATCATAATGTTTGAAGTTGAGTTTCAGAAGATGCTCAGTTAACTTTTCATGCCAGGCTTGCGGTGCTTGCTTGAGGCCATACAAGGATTTCACAAGTTTGCATACTTTATGTTCATGTCCCTTCACAACAAATCCTTCAGGTTGGGACATAAAAACATTCTCCTTCAGATCTCCATTCAAGAAAGTAGTTTTTACATCCATTTGATGGACTTTCCAACTGTTCTGAGCTGCTAGGGCAAAGAGTGTTCGAATGGTAGCCCATTTTGCTGTGGGGGCAAAAGTCTCCTCATAATCGACCCCTTCCTTCTGTGCAAAACCTTTTGCCACAAGCTTGGCTTTGTGCTTGTCAAGTGAACCATCAGCTTTATACTTGTTCTTGGAGACGCACTTGCAGCCAATTGGTTTGGTTCCCAATGGAGGATCAACTAGCTTCCAAGTGCCATTCTTTATCAAGACATTATACTCCTTTTGCATCGCTTCTTTCCATTCATCATGAGAAGCAACTTCTTTGAAGGAAGTTGGTTCAAAATCTGTAGACAAATTCAGTTCACAATCATAAGAAACATCCATATCAGCAGGTGAATTAGAATCATCTACATCACCTCCATTTTGCTTGGTTGAATTTCTTGTTCTTGTCTTTCCAACCTCATCAGGATGAACACTTTCAAGTGTCTTTGTCAGCCACTTTGGGGGATGTTTCTGAGATGGTCTAGGCTGCTCTGTTGATTGAGTTGGGACTGAATCAAGATCAAGTCTCCCAATTCTGTCAACCACATCACTCAAAGTATCATCAATGGTTGGAGTTTCATGCGGGGGAGAGAGTTCTTCAGAAGAATATTCCACAGATTGATCTAGTATAAGAATCCCCCCTTCAAGGTGTGGAATCTGATTATCAAATTCTTGAAATGATTTTGCATTTCCGAATGTATCCAAGTGATCAAGTTGCCAATCAACAACATTGTCAGCTTTAGAAGATTCAAGAAAGATTACATCTCTATATACAACAAACTTTTATTAACTTCATCATAGAGACGGTATGCTTTGGAGGCATTTGAATGCCCCAAGAAGATACACTTACGACTCCTTGCACCAAGTTTATTTCTATGTACTTTTGGTATCAAGGCATAACAGGTGGAACCAAAGACCATGAAATGCTTTACCGAAGGAATGTGGCCATACCACATTTCATAAGGAGTCTTGTTTCTAATAGCATTAGATGGACACCTATTCTTTACATATATAACACATAGAACTGCATCAGACCAAAACATCGATTTTACATTCTTGAAAAACATCATGGAACATACCATATTTAAGATTGTCTTATTCATTCTTTCAGCTACTCTGTTCTGTTGGGGATTAAGGCATAGTTGTTTGATGTTTGATCCCATGCTGGGGAAGATAGTTTTCAAATTCATTTGAAGTGTATTCTTTTCCATTATCAATGTGAATAGAGCCAATATGAGATTGTGCATCATTTTCAATGCATGTATGAAAGTTCTTGAATGTTTGAAAAGCATCAGATTTGTTTTCAATAAATAAACCCAACACATTCTGGGGTAGTCGTCAATATATGTCATCATATATTTATTTCCATTTGCAGAAGGAACAGGAATTGGACCTCATAAATCTCAATTAGTGAATTCAAGTTTTCTATGTGCTCTGGAATGTGAATCATGAAAAGACTATTTCCTATGCTTTCCTAGAATACAAGCATCACATTGCTTAAGTTTACTAGGAATTGTAGGCAAACCAGTAACACCATTTTTCTTCAAGCAGCGAAGGCTATCATAGTTCAAGTGTCAAAATCTAGCGTGCCATAAAAGACTTGATGGAAATGTACCTTCATCATAATGAGAATTGTATGAGAAATTTTGTGCATGAGCAGAGGTACCTTGCAGCTTGAGAAGTCTTTCTTCTTCTATCCCCATCATGACAAGTGAGTGATCTGATGCTTTTCTCACCTCAGCCTCGCCATCAAACATATGAATGGAGTGTCCTCGCTGGCTGATGTGGACCAAGGACAACAAGTTTCTCCTCAACTGTGGGAGATATAAAACATCACGTAGAAGAAAGTCTGGCAATTTGAGCCTGATTGTGCCAAGCCCTGATGGCTTGAATTTTTATTTGTTCGCAAGTATACTACTCTATCAACATTGTCAGTAAATTCTTCAAAAAAAATCTCTTCGAAAAGTCATGTGGCAAGTTTCTCCTGAATCAAGCAACCAATCATTTTTCCAAGAAGCAAGTGAAGCATTAAACAAGTCTTCATTTACTCCAATATTACAATGTGCCATAACATAGTGAGCGGATTCAGGTGCTTTACCTTTCTCTTTGTCATTGGTTTTACCTTTGGGTTGATTTATTTCCTGTTCAATTATGTCCCAAGCAACTTGCATGTGGATGCATCATGTGATCCATCTCTATTGCAACATATGCAATGCAAATCAAACTTTTCTCCTTGAGAGTGTCTGCATCCCTGCCTCTGAAATTTCTTCTTCCTTTTCCTCTTTGACCACCTCTTCCTTTGGAAGAATCTTGAGCATGATTCTTCTCTCTATGTGCAAGACATACAACTTCTTTAGAAGACTGAGGAGCTGTCTTTTTCACAAAATCTCTCTCTCTCTCAACAAATTTATTCAGAAGGAAGTCAAAGGTAATTTCTTTGAGGTTTCCATTTGCTTGCAATGACTCGTGATAATTTGAATAAGTGGGATAAAGTGCCTTGAAAAAAGCTATCAGAGGAATGTCTAGTTCAACATTAGTGACATTGATATCATGCATAATAGATTTTACTTCTAATGCAAGAGCAAGAGGATCATCATTTTTTAATTCAAGGCTGAACAATTTAATCATCAGATGGACAACTTCAAGTGTAAGGTTGTGAGTTATAGAGTTCCTTCAATTTTTGTAAGGCTTTAAAAGCATTCGAAAATGGTGAAATATGGCGACTCACCTCTTCATTTATAGATGTTGCAATCAAGGCATAGGCCTTGCTGTTCTTGTTTTCCCAAATGGCGAATTCCTTGTCTTAGGTAGGCTTTGCTGGTTCATTGTCTCCTTCTCCAACACAAACTCCTTTCCACAACTCTTTAAAAATGAGAGTGTGTTTGATCTTCCGAGACCATTTTGCGTAGTTTTCTTTCTCAGAGAGAAATACTCCAATCATAGATATTAGTGAATGCATTCCCAAAGAAAAAATTTTGATTTCCAAAACAAACACAATCTTTCTTGATATCTTCTATTTAGGTGGAAAAAATTCACTATATTAATACTTTTTATGTAGCATATATTCTTTCACTCACAAATATATTATATGATGGTTTCAACATATAAACCATATAATATATAGTCGAGACCCAAATCTCAACTAATTTCATGTCTTAAAAAATGCCACCATTTTCAAAGGAATTGAATGCGCTTCATAATACATATCACCATATACATTCACCACACCTCGAACTTGTGTCTATGGAACTGTAGCAGTGAATTTGCAACTAGTTTGAAAATAGAATCACCAGGGGCTTCAACGCACCAAACAAGTGTGGGTTGTGGTATGATTGAGCCCGAATCTACACTTGACGAAGATAATAATACCCCAGCAGTCTTTTACATTGTGACAACAAGATCTATGGGAGTCGAACTGAGGAGCAACCGCAAATTTGAACAGTCGTAGATTTATGGTATGGGAGAGCAGATGTATGGTGTGGAACCAGGTATAAATTGTGTGAAACTGTAGCCAAGGGATTGAGGTCGAGGGGGAGAGGCCGAGCGATGTGACAGAAGGCCCAACAACAGTGTGGAGCCCAACGATATGCAGTGGTATGGAGGCGTTTGAAAGATTTGGTTTGAACGGTGGAGGGGCCGAAACAACAACGTTGTGGTATGGGAGTTAGCATATATGACAAGATACAGTGGCCGATTGGGAGGTGGAACGTTGTGGGGAGTGTAATTACCAAAACCGCAGGTTATATCAACACATAAAATGGTATAATATGAGTTGTGAACCAGAGGTATGGTAGGAGTGCTAAACTGGTCACTCCAATGGATAACAAAGATAATTAAATACACAGTTGATTTAAAACTTCAACGCACACAGTTTTCAGTAATTTTAACACAAGGATTTCATACCATTTGTGCCACAGTCACAATGCTCCCTGCAGATGCACCAAATCACCGCTCGGTCTTCACTGTACCAATCACACCATGCTAGAATCTTCTCCTTATGTTGCGAGAATAACACAGTGCCACAGAAAGTAGAGAGAGGGGTAAGTAGAGAGATTTGAATGGCAGAACAGAGGTGTCATTTTGAAGAATATAGGTAGGATAGAGGTAGGTAGGGAGTTACAATGGCGGGAAGAGAGCCAAAAATAGAGGCTGGGACATGTGCTCTGTACCATTTTAGGCCAAGAGGTGACTCCTCAAATCAACTGTGTTTATTCATTAGGATTCCTCATTGTTATATACGCACCGGAGTGCGCTTGGGTTTCACCTCTCGATGACTCTTCATTTTCCATTATTTACTATTTACATTATTTACAAGTGTTCACCCAATCCCCATTATTAGGTGTCAATAGAACCCATCATTGACATAGCATGTACAATTTTGAAAAACCTCCAAATGAAATTTTCTCGAGAACTCCTAGATACTTTGCCTTGCAAAAGGTGTTCATGCAAGCTCATGCGCATTGAATTGAACTGAAGTGAAGTGAACTAAACTGGAGTGAGGTTGAGTCAACTCTAGTCCTTAAGAGGAGGCAAAATGGAGATCCGATTTTTCATTGTTGCCTTCGAACATTCTCCTACTACAAGCATTCGAATCCTTGGGAACCCATCATTGACATAGCGTGTACAGGTCTGAAAAACTTCCAAATGAAATTTTCTTAAAAACTCTTGGAAACTTTACCTTGCTAAAGGTGTCAAGGCCTATTTCACCACTAGTATAGCTCGAAACACACCCTCAAATTTTATGCTTTCCACATATGTTTTGATGGTCTTCACTCCCACTTTGGCCTCTACTAAAAATAAGACAAATATGTGTTCGGAAGGATTGTTGCGCTTGGCTTTATTGATAACAATATCTTCTTTCTTTGGGTCTTTTTTGAACTTATTGAGGAACTGCTATTTGGTCGTGATGATCTCGAAGTCACCCATGAGATAATCCCTGTCATTGAGCATATGAAGAACGATTTGTTGGATTCTAAAGAGCTTGTTTGTTTGCTCATCCAACACCATGGTGAGCTGCTCCGTCTCTCTGCTTAATTCCTTCGCGAGTTATTTTCAATGCATAGGAGTTGTCTGTCTTGAACTCATAGACCCTTTTGCCTATGCTATCTTATATATATTATTGGAAATGGAGAACCACTTGCACTCAAAATATAACAGACTTATAAACATTTGCAAAACAAATAAATCTAACCTTCAATATTCAGATGGGAGATTAGTGATAAATATGAAATCAACCAAGAATGGGTTACATCCAGATGAAAAGCTAGAGCCTCTTACATCTCACTAGTAATCTGACAACCTTTCAATCATTTGACTTTGACCATAGTTAGCCCTTACTTTGACATCAATGACAAAATCTCAACTATCTCCCATTTTGTCATTGAAGGCAATACTCTTGCCATATCTCCCCCTTTTGCTCTTGTCTCCCCCTTTGACATCAATGGAAAATGGGGTGCTTCACCTAACACTGCCTTTCACATTGACTACATATTTACAACACTTCTTGACATGTCTCCCCCTATCTGTAGTATCTTCTTCATTTTAGTCACTGTAACCTTCTCAAGCTCTCCTTGGGCTTATGCTTCAAATTTTTATTTTTCTCTTGTAATAATGCTAGGGTCATCAACATTATCAACATCACTTATCTTGAAATACTTTTTATCTCTTTGTAGTTCTAGGCAACATAAGTCAAATAACACCCACATTTCTTTCAGGTTGTTTTGAATAGGTGTGCTACTGAAAATAATAGGCTCTTGAAGGTTTGTGGCATGTTCTGTATTGGGATTTTTGATGATGTGCCTTTCATCCAAGATCATGTGACAATATCTTCTTCCCCTGTATATCCATCTCTTCCAGGATAATCCCCTCTAATTACTTTCCAATTATTTTGATCAACATCATCTTCTTCCTTCGCAATACCTATTTCTTTAATTATAGATTCCATTCCTTCTGCTATGTCATCACCTGCCCTTTTTGTTAATAGTCTAGGATGGTCACATAACTTTTTCAATACCATTAGAGCAACGAAAGTTGAACCATCAACTAACGAATGGGCCATTTCACTATTAAGAAATGCCGAGCACAATTGTAATTGTCATGCGGTTGATTTAAGCTACACAATTATATCATTATTTTTGCTTGTTTCTAATGAGTAGAATCCCAAGATCGTGTGAAGACTTCACTTTTGAGATGACACGAGAAGTACGATTGAATTTGTTCTTTCAATTCTTGTGCAACTTTGAAAGTTGAAACCAATCCATTTTATTCAAAGATGTCTACTGTTTTTCAGAGTTGGTTCAAAAATCCTAAATAGCCTTATTCTCATATAAGTTCATAGCAAACAATGTTGTAATCACTGTTGAAAAATGTAACTTGGTTCGGTCTTCATAATGACATGTGTAATCATGATTTTATGTAATTGATGCAAAGAAGAAATTAAAATTATTTTGAATGCTTGAGTCATGGGTTTCATGCTCAAGGAATTTTATTTTAGTTGAAGCTCCCATTGTGAGCTATTAGGTTTGGTCATCAAGTCATAAAGTCTAGTAAAGTCAATGTCAAAGACACTCCAAGACCAAGCTCAAGCACTTCTAGCAAGTTGGCCTTAAGATGAAGCAATGAGCCTACACCAAGAACCTTGTCAAGTCAGTCTACAAGATGAAGGAAGAAGCCTATATATAGGGCTTTCAACCTCATTCAAGGAACACACGAATACATAAGAAGTTCAATAAGAAAGGGCAAGAAGATACCTTATATCCAAGCGAAGCAAGGAGGACAAAGATTGAAGGAAGAACGAGGACATTTGAGGACGGGTTTGGGTCATTTTCGTTCACACGTGCAAGCGAATTTAGGGTTTCCTGTTAATTTTAGTTAACAATGGTATGTTCAATGCTTAGAACAATTTACTTCAATGTTCCTTAGCAAATCACAATAATCACACTGAGAGTAAAAGCAGATAGAACATGAAACAAAAGGTAGAAGACTCGCCAAGACAAGAGGACACCAAATTTGGCGGATCCTAGGGAAAAACCCTAATGCAGAGAAAATCCTTTGATCGAATCTTCTTATTATTGTATCAAATGTTCAACAGGGAGAGAGAATACAAAAGTCAAATTGACTTGCCCAATACAAAGTCAAAACAACCCTGTAAATTTTTGCAGTCAACTGTAGTCAAAATTTAGCCCTAACTAGAAAAGACAACATTAGTCAAAGCAACAATAGAATGTCCTAAAAAAAGCTTGGTCCTCCCTAGTCAAATTCGACTTGATTTGGAGGTCAAAGTTAGCCCAGAATAATGACAAAGTCAACAATCAAATTGCTGTTTGAAATATGCGGTCAACTTGGAATTTTAGTCTGCAGTCGAAATGCTCAGAAGGTCTCGATTCCTGTGCCAAAAGATGCGGCCTGCTAAGACAGAAATAACCCCAAAAATATCAAAGTCAAATGATGCTTGATGGTCAACATTGGTCAAACTGCATAATTTCTGTGATTTTCAACCTTGTAATTATGTCTTGTAATTTCGTCCTCCTTGTCCTACACGTGGGAGAGAGAGAATGCCCAATGATGTACGAACCAATGAGGGAAGGAGGGAGGATGTGTGAGAGATGAAGATGCCAAATGAGGTGGGAGGACATTTGTATTTATACAAGTCGATGAGGGTGAAGAGTCATGTCTATTAGGCTTCATGAGCCTACATGATGATGTGGTCGACCTGAACAAATTGTACATGAGTGGGCATAAATTCAAAATCACACTTTTTCTTGTCCAAATGAGATGATCTTTATATCAATCTTGGTCCTCTTGAAAAGAGGAATCTAACGCAATCATAATTTCCATCAAGAGAGCTATCCCAAGGTTGAATTTGGCCATAGTTGCCAATTTTAACAGTCCCTCTCAACTAGGAAGAATTCCATCTATCAATCCATCCATCATCATCGATCATCATGCCAACTTGACGTCATGAACCATCTTTGTATCTCATCTTTGCTCCGCTGAACACTGATATGAATAATGAAGAAGAATTGATCGAGAGTGATTCACAAGACCTTACCACTCTCCACTAACAAAAGTCAGTCCAGAGGTAGAACCTCAATCAGAGTTGATCCGAGATCAAGTGGTTGCACTTCATCAACCTTGATCATTGCACCTCATCTGACAATTGTCCCTTGACTATTCTTTAGTGGCAAGGCCTTCTTTTACAAGTTCATAGCTATGTCTCTTTTTTTAATCCACGAGTTAATTCCTCTCCAATCTTGTGAACTATCTTAGTGTTATACTAGCTGAGAGGGCTCTTTGGGGCGACCTGTGCATTTGATTTGGGGCCGACTTGTAAATGTGAGTGTAATCCGTTGCATTGCCCTGTTGTATTTGTCACTCTTCTTCTTTGTTTGGCCGAGGGTAGCCATGGCTCTTTCTTCTCAAGAGGAGGTAAAATGGAGATCCAATTTCTCATTGATGAAGGGCTTTCCAACATTCTCTTGCTGTAAAGATTCGAATCCTTGGGAACCCATCATCGACATAGCATGTATAGGTCTGGAAAACTTCGAAATGAAAATTTTCAAGAACTCATATAGATTTTCCCTTGCAAAAGTTGTCAAGGCTTGTTGCACCACCAATGTAGCTCGAAACACACCCTCAAATTTCATTTGTTCCACATGTTTTGATGGTCTTCACTCCCACTTTGGCCTCTATTAGAAAGAAGACAACTATCTGTTCGAAAGGATTGTTGTGTTTGGCTTTATTGATAACAAGATCTTCCTTCTTTGGTTCTTTTCCGAACTTATCGAGGAACTGCTCTTTGGTCGTGTTGATCTCGAAGTCACCCACGTGATAACCTCTGTCATTGAGCATTTGAAGACGGTTCATTGGGTTCTAAAGAGCTCATCCAACGCCATGGGGAGTTGCTCTGCCTTTCTGCTTAATTCCTTCGTGAGTTACTTTCAAAGCGTAGGAGTTGTCTGTTTAGAAACCATAAACCCTTTTGCCTATGTTGTGTTATATATATGGCTGGAAATGGAGAACCTCTTGCACTCAAAATATAACATAGACTTATAAAACTCTTTGCAAAACAAATAAATCTAATCGGATGGGAGGTTGGTGATAAATCTGAAATCAACCAAGAATGGGTTACATCTAGAGCTAAAGCTAGGGCCTCCTACATCTCACTATCAATTTGTCAACCTTTCAATCATCTAACTTTGATCATGGCTGACCCTTGCTTTTACATCAATGACAACATATCACTATTGCAGTTACACCAAAACCCTTAGGTGTTAGTAAACACATGCATCGCCAGAGTTAACAGATCCTCAAGAGGTGGTTAAGCACATGTCGCGAAACACAGAGAGTGCTAGATTATCCAATGCCCAACAATATTCCCCCCAACACTAGGTGGGGGTGTTTTGAACTTGAGACCTTTGGCTCTGATACCACTAGTTGGGAATCACGACAACCATTAGACCAAAACTCATAGGTGTTAGTCAACGACCGCATCACCAAAGATAAGGATCCACGAGAGGCAGTTAGTTCATGTTGTGAAACACACGAGGAGCGTTGGTTTATCCAATGCTCAACAATCTCTCTCTAGCGCAAGCTGGGTGTGTATCAAACTTGTGACCTATGCTCTAATACCACTTGTTGGAATCACGATTGCCATTACACCAAAACCCGCAGGTGTTAATAAATAGATGCATTAGTAGAGTTAATGGATCCTCAAGAGGCGGAGCACATGTGAAACACGCGAGGGGTGCTGGATTATCTAATGCCCAACAGATCCTTGCCAAATCTAGCACGCCTAAAAATGAGATTGCTAAAAATAAAAAATGTTTGTATGTCAATGAAGTTAGGCTCATTGAATTTGATTTTCTGCAAGGAATTTGGATACATGCTTAGAATCTCCATGCGAGTCTCAAAATGTCAACTACTAAAAGTAGCAATGTCTCACAAGTCGCGCAGAAATAGCTCATCAGAATCATGAGCTTACACCTTTGACATTAAAGCTTTTGAACTCTAGCTTCTAGGAATAGTAGTGTCCTCCAGAACTGATGAAAGTGGCTGTGAAATGTCTTTGACCATGAAATGGGCTGAAATCATTGAAAAATCCTTCATCTGATCTCTATGAAAGCTGGCTCTGATCTGTATGGAGGCAACAAGTTCTGAAAGCTGACTCAAATGCCAGCTGAATGAGAGCTGGCTCTTAAACCTCTAGTTTGCAAGGGGCAAATCTGAGAGTTAACATGGCCCAAAGGATTTCTGTGTTGATCTCTAAGTGCACCTTGGTATTCATTATATTAGCATCAATATTATGAGACTTAATGAGCCATCACACTTGGACAAAGAGGTGCATATGTCTCACTGGGAAAGGTACCATTTCAGAGTTCTATCGTTCAGTTTGAGAAGATATGTTATTCGATACATAAACTAGAACCATAGGAAGCAAGCACAACAATTTATTTGGCTGGTCAAAAAACGACTCTAACATATCAAGCTAAATGGATTTCCCGATTTATGTTTGAAAAAATATTTACTGATCTTTTACAGAATTGGGGACAGTCCCTTATTAAGTAGGAAGGAAATGAGTAAGTGATACCTCAATAGGAAGGGTTTACATCAATAGGCTATATGAACTCGGAAAGGTGTGCCCCTTGTCCCTGGTGTGGCTCTGGAGATGACCATCCTTCACCTGGGCAAAAGACAGGCATTTCCTAAGTTCTCTGAGGATGCATCCAATGACCCCAACCCAATTCAAGGGATGTTCTTATTTAGGCTAATTTATTCCCTTAAAATTGTGGTATGATTGGTTTTCTGGCTTCTCTGTAGATTGCCACATTCCCAGTGCCCTTTCTTGGAAGAAAAGAATGTTGTTGTCTTCATAACAACTGCTAACATCCTTCTGTATTTTGTTGGATTGACTTGAAAAAACTGCATTATTTCTCTAATCTCTAGTTAAAGCTCAGTGGTTTATTTGTTCAATCCTTTACACTCTTTGGGGCATACATAACTTGAAAATAAAGCCTTCATTGGGCACACACCCAATAGGAAACCAACAAATGCATACATATCTAAATTTTTTAAATTAATTTTTATTTAATTTCAATGGGGAAAATCAGTAGCTAGAACCATTGCTGCCTCCAAGAATCACATAGTGCTGCTACCTAGAAAACCCCTCCCTGGCATGTTCTGATAGCGCACAAACCATACTGAGCAAGGTTACCTGTGAATCCAACCGAGCTGGTTGGCATTAGCACCATGAATCCCAACTATTTGGGCTGCTTTTGACTGGCTGTACAGATCTGAGTGAAAAAAGGACAATGTATTTTCTTAACCCTAAACCTTGTCTGGAACATGTATAATTTGAAAATAGAGCCCAACAATCATTTTTTCCACCATGGAGATGAAAAATGCAGCAACATTGTTTGCCATTTGGTGAGTGGTGAAAACCACTTTTGGGTCGCAATTTGGAGCTTGGGGTGCCTATTTGTAGTTTCAAGAACTATTTTTTTTCTGTGTTGGCTCCTTCTTGCGGTGGACAGTACACAGTGGACACCATTTTCTTTGTGTCCATCCCTTTTTTGCCGTATATGCTTCATCTTCTTGCTTTGGACAGTGATTG
>APFE031171758.1:53183-63938 GCA_000404065.3 Pinus taeda | reverse complement strand
CTACTCACCCATAACGAATACTCCTACTCACCCATAACGAATACTCCTAGATCAGAATTGCCCATAAAGGGTTCCAGCGTATCTCTCACATTTAAACCACTGGGACCTATACGATACGACTTTTCACTATGTCTGATATCTCACCTATTCCATCTGGTCACGCCCAGAGGAACCCATAGCCCATCGAGCGAAGCTGTCTCCGGGAATCCTCACCCCATGCTCCTTTTTTGCGAACTATGATTAAAATCTCTAGTGGGAAGATCAAGGCCTCATTCCGGTTCGTGTATTCCTCTTTCGACGATCCATCCAGTTTTCTGCTGTCGTTCCAGAACCTTTTACCCATGATTTGTGCCCTCCTCTTTTCACCCAGCTTCTCTCAGTCGGAGATATAATTAAGAGAGACCCAACTTTTACCCAGTCGATCTAAAGATGACGTTGGTATCCTATATGATTACCTAGATATATATAATTTTGGTTGGGGTTTCCGTATATTCCGTTGGTTTCCTATTCTCATTACATATATATTTATTATCATTTTAGTTGGCATTTCCTTATTTTCCATTGGTTTCCTATTCTCCTTACATATATATTTATTATCATTTTAGTTGGGGTTTCCGTATTTTCCCCGAGGTCGCCTGCTCGTTATTGCCGTTCCTGACTATTCATCGTTGAGATATGCCCATGGAGTTTTTTCTGGTAGCCGGCTTAGGGGACGCGAGTTAATTAACTAGTTGCCATCTTAGAGTTTGCCGAATTTAGTACCGATTGAGAAAGAGTATCGGGGAAGATGTCGTAAGAAATACTTGAAGTGGTGCGGTGACCTGGTGCAATATAGGATTCTCTGAAATTGGCTCAATTTATGCCGATATGAGATTAACTACCATTCATGACTTTGTCCTTGGGTTGTTATGACGGTAACACGGGGTTGTTATCGAGTTGTTTGTGCTGAGGATACCCTATCAATTTTTGTTTTCACATTATTTCATAAAGTAGAAAAATAAGATTATCTTAAATCTATTTTTTTTAAATGCTAAAAGGGTTTGATTCTTTTTAATATATGTATATGAAAATTTATGTAATAAGATCACTTCTAGCCTCACTTATGAGTAGAGCATATTTTTAAAGGCATTTAGGAGAATGGACAACAACTTCTTATTACTAAGGTGTTTTAGTTATTAGAGCTAGACAAGTTGAGCTAACCAACTAGGGGCTTAGCTTACCTCAATTTTATTTTAATTATTAATTTTGTTTTTCAACTTAGTTTAATAATTTTATTAATTAATACTATTGATCTAAGGGTGTAACCTCCATGCATATGTAAATCAAGTGTTTAAACCCTCGTACAATTAATTTTTTACCAAATGATGATTAAAAAATTACTATGGTTCTTATTTATCTCCACTTATGTGAGATTAGAAACAATTAAATTTTAAAAATAGTGCCAAACAAGCATTGAAACTCATGTCTATTTGCTTTCTTAAACTATGAATGTTGAAACTTGGAGAAGTTTTGGTGCCCTATCATACAAGTTATGCTACTAAGTGTTAATATTCTACTTATGGGCCTTTGTCATAAATGTGGTTGTCTAATGGCCCTATGATAAAAAGGAGACAAATAGCATGTGAGCCATTTCGACATATGTGCAAGATTGAGGTAAAATGTAATTTATGTCATCTAGAAACAATTGTACCACATAAGCATTCATAGTTTAAACATACAATTAATGAAACATACTTTTTTAGTTTGGCTTACCAGATTATGCCCTTACCTTTGGTATTGTTGACCCATCCCACTATCTTGACTTCTTGAGTTGGGTGAGCAGGAGATTGGACATAGCATGGCTCTTTAGGTTGCCACAAGAGGAAATCAGAGCCTAATTGGTTAGTCTTTTTAAAAAGGAAAAAATTTGTTCTTCTTCAAGCATGACCATGCTTAATTGAATAATTGTTTCATGTTTGTGTGTCTTTCTTGGTTTGTGGTTCTGATTTTATTTTTTAATTTTTGTTTTGGCTTGGTTTTGGTATTCTTTTTCAGTGTTAGTCTAGAGTGAGCTCTAGTTGGTTGTTGTTTATGAGGCATAGGAGGTTGGATATAGTTGTTTGGGCTTAGGAGGGAGAGGAGGTGGGATCGTGTTGGTTGAGGATAGGAGGGAGGATGATGAGAAAGAGAAGAGAAGAGAACATGGGATGGGATCGGACATGGATAAGGTATGCAATTTTTTGTTTTTTATTTGTATTTTAAGATGGTTTTGTTATGCACTTTTATTTTCCTTAATACTTCTTGTTTTAGCTTTGTTTTTAGAGAATAGAGGGAGAAGAAGAATTACAGATTCAATCAATAATTGTAGAATTCATCCTATGGATTTTTTCTATTATTATAGGTGAGAATCTAAATTTTGACTCTCTAATCAACTATTTATTCATAAATAAAAACCACTAAGGTTTAAATACACATGTGGTACTATTATAGTTTTGTCTTGTATTCCAGCTCCACGTAAAGATAGACCAAGAAAAATTCATGATCTCTAATGAATTGGATTTATAAGACTGTATGTATGATATTCATATGTTACCCACATTTTGCTATATAACCACTTAACACTTGAAGAAAATAGATGTTCCTTTTAGAAGCTAATGTAAGGAAAGCTTGATCAATAGATATCAATAAATACTAGATTACATCCATCTTTAGCCTACATCCATCTTTTGCTTCAAATCTAGAAAGCACCCAAAGGCATCAAAGGAAGGTAGCACTTGGGAGATGTGGAGTTAAGATTGATACTTAAATAGGTTACAGTCCATATGAATACCATGGGTCAATATCAAGTATTATCATTACCATGGGTTAATATGATGCAGGAGCATCAAGAACCTCTTCAGTTGTAAATATGGAATAAAAAGGGGGTGTGATAAGTTTAAATATTTTGTTATTTTTAATAAAATAGGTAGTGTTTTAGTCATAAAGTAGTGAATGTGGATCATTATGGGATAAGGAAATCTTTTCTATTTTAGAACACCGAAAAAGATGGGAAAGAGCCTGCCATGCTTTTTACCATATGTATGCATTGCATGTAGACTCTTAGAGCTTTTAGTTGAGTGATTTTAGGATTTTTAATCATGCTAAGTTTTATAAATAATGTATCCTCAAAGACATTGAGAATAGAGTGTGAGAGAAAGTGTGAGATTGAGAGTAGGGAACAGGGGTTTCTACTTGGAAGCCTTCGGGTAGGTTCTATAAGGGCCCAATGATTGGAAAATCAGGCAAAGGAGGAAGAATATCGTTAGTGTTTGAAGATCCTGGTTATTGCAGGCCCTAGCTTGCATCACAATACCACTATCTCATCCCATTAAGTTCTTTGTTTTTATATATCTTTATTTTATTTTGACCCTTTCACCTTAGTTAATTTTATTTTTTATTTTTTATTTACTTTTTATGCAATTTGAGCTGCTCATAATGTGAATAGTACATGGCATTACAACCTCTTCCATATTTCTCTCACAACCCAGCAACACATGAACCCAAAAATAATCTAAGAAAAAAATCTTTTAGTGTGGATTTTTTATGTGTCTTTTAGTTACCCACTTACCATCATTTTTAAGCACTATTACTATGGGTGAACCCCCCTAGCAGTTGAGTTGGCCTTGCTAATTGAGTACGCTGTAACTATAATTATTCTATATGTGAAACTCGTGGTCGCTAAGTTGATTTTGTGTTTTTCTAGGTGTCATTGTTGATATGTAGGTGAATAATTTTAGTGGGGTAGCTATGTAAGGTATCATTGTTGATACTAGGTACCATAGTGATAAACAATATTTTTTCAAAAAATGCTTCTAGAAATTTTGAGGTCTTGTAAGCAAAATAACAAATTAATGGTTAGATAATAAAAATAGTATTCATGTCCTCAGATAATAAAAAAAAAGTCATGTCCATAGGGAGAGTTCAATAAGTGGTAGTGTTATGAAGTATAATGTAAATCATGAGATTTAACATTGAAATCTTAGTGACTTAAGCCAACAAAGACTAAAATAAAACAAGTTATAATTTTTTTAAAGAAAAAAGAGAAAAGTGAATTTTTTATTATATTTTTGGCTTATGTTCTTGTAGGTTTACTCAAATATTAAGTGTATACTTTTTTTACATGCATAATTAGATTTCATATTCAACTCGTACCTACCCATAAATCCAAAGTTAAAAAATAACTGAAAAGCTTATGTTGAAGACACTTTTTATTTTCATTTTTTCTAGGTGGGTCTACTCTTGAATATGTGGAGTGGGTTCTAGTTGGATATGGAATTTAATTCAACATATAAATAAATATATAGTTAAACCTTGAGTATAACTACAATGATCATCCATTTGGATATACAATTAAAATTTGAGTATAAGTACAATAATATAAGATATAGTTAAAAAATTGTTTTCTTCTTTTACCTCCAAAATATTCTCCACTAAGATGATATTGAATCCTATTCAATATTTCAAAGTTAATTTTAATACTACATTTTTGCTTGTGAGGGGCATTTTTGAAGTAAAAATTTGCATAATGTCAACATCTTTGTTTCTAAGGATAAATTTGTACCTATTGTGGAGGACATGTTTTCCAAGAGATACTATAATTTTGAAATTGAGGTGGACAATAGTAATTATTGTAGAGATGAGATATATTTTCATGTAACATTACATTTAATAATACTAAAATAATATTTAAATTAACAAAAATTAGCAAATGACAATTACAAAAGAAATTAAAGTTGGTCATTATGATGTACCTCAGTTTCCACCTTTATTTTACATAGCTTTACATGTAGAGATAAAGTAATTGAAAATAACAAAAAAGGAGGAAATAATATCTTGACTGCTTAATATGGAAATGTGTAAAATAAATCTAATTTAATGACAAGAAATAGTATTAATGATATTACATGATGTGCTATGCATTATAGGTTCAGTTTATTTATATAAAGTTTTATGTAGGATGAATTCAAAGGGAACAATACAACTTTCTAATATTTGTGGCCAATACAACAAACCTTGGTGATAAGGGATTATGTGTATCACAAGTTTGTTGAACATTTTTACTAAAGATGGAATTAAGAACACCCACATTCTTCAAATTTTCCTAATTAACATAAAAATTTAGGATTTAATTTTCTTTAGTGTTTTATTTGAATTACACATTTGTTTTTTCATCTCCATTACTTTTATCATAAGGATGCTCCATATATAGTTTTTATAGTTGTTTACAATCCCACATTTTTTAACTAATATTCATGTGGAATAAACTTGTTTCTTCACCATACCAATCATGCCCACCTAAAATTATGTGATGTTTTGCTTTGAAAAAATAGATTGTAATACTACAAATTCCATAGAATACACCATTAGTCTACCCATGCTATTTCATCATCCAATATACATTCAAGTGTAATTTTGGACATATCACCTAGCTTTCAAGCAGTGGGAGAGGAATGGAGATGAGGAAACTATAGTCAATCAATGGTTTTCCTAGTTATTATGTTGATGGCTAATCCTAAATCAATTAAAAAGTTTGGGACAAGGGTTTCACTAACATGGAATCAAACAGTAAGGCTACCAAGATCCATATATTTTTCTACGAAGGGGTAGCATGAGATAGCATCATATAAGTTCTACTATTTTTATCGGATAGTTTTTAGTACCATATTTTATTGTTGGTTTCTTTAGACAAATCTCACTAGTATTTTTAGCAAAAATTGGTAATTCTTTAATGGTTTGTAGACAAAAAAATTGATGTATACATTCTTCATTTTAGCATGAAGTCATATATATACCAAGAAATTTATTTATTTGTTCTAATGGTCCTCCCTAATCTCAAATTTATGTGTTATAAATTTAACAAGGATCATAATAAAGCCTAGTAATGTGGTTATAAATAGGCCGAGTTACTTTATTCTTCTGGTTAGGTAATACTTAGGAAAGTAGTTGAGTTGGTATTAGCAATTGAGTAGGATGTAACTATAATTATTGGGTATGTGAAATTGGCGTTGGATAAGTTCATTTTTTCTTTTTCTATGTGTGATTGTTGATACATAGGTGAATAATTCTACTGGGGTGGCTATGAAAGGTATCATTGTTTAGACTAGATACCATAGTAATAAGCAAATACTTTTTCTAAAAATGGTTTGAGGAATTTTGAGGCCCCTAAGGAAAATAACAAATTAATAACATTCATGTCCTTAGATAATAGAAATAAGAGTCATGCCCATAGAGAGAGTGCAATAAGTCAAGCCAACAAAGAGTAAACTAAAATAAGATTTATAATTCTTTTAAGGGAAAAAAGAGAAAAGTAAATCATGTTATTACTTTTTTTGGTGTATCTTCTTGTAGGTTTATTCAAATATTAAGTGTATACTTTTTTTTACATGCTTAATTAAATTTCATATCCAACTAATACCCACTCATAGATCCAAAGTTAAATAAGACAGAAAAACTTGTGTTCAACACAATTTTTATTTTCATTTTTTCTAAGTGGGTTTACTCTTCAACATGTGGAGTGGGTTGTAGTTGAATATGGAATATAATTCCACATCTAAATAAATATATAGTTAAAGTTTGAGTATAATTACAATGATCATCAAGTTGAATATACAATTAAAAATTGAGTATAAGTAGAGTAATATAAGATGAAAATAGAATTAAAAAAATGTTTTCTTCTTTTTCCTCCAAAATATTCTCCCCTAAGATGATATGAATCCTATTGAAGCTTTTAAAGTTAATTTTGATACTACATTTTAACTTGTGAGGGGCATTTTCCAAGTAAAAAATCCCATAATCTCAACATCTTTGTTGTTAAGGATAACTTTGTACCCGCTGGGGAGAACATGTTTTCCAAGAGATACTATAATTTTGAAATTGAGGCGGACACTACTAATTATTGTAGAAATGAGATATGTTGTCATGTAACATTACATTTAATAATACTAAAGTAATATTGAAATTAAAAAATTAACAAATGACAATTGAAAAAAAAAATAATGTTGGTCATTATAATATACTTCAATTTCCACATTTATTTTACATAACATTACATGTAGATATCAGGTACTTGAAAAAGGAAAAGAGGAAGAAATAATATCTTTACTACCTAATATGGAAATGAGTAAAATAAATCTAATTGAATGACAAGAAATAGATTAATGATATTCATGTATGTGCAATGCTTCTACTTTACTATATATATATATTATGTATATATATATAAACCATAATGTAATTTAAATTAAAATATTTCTTCTGTTTTCACCTTCCATTACAAAAGGGATGTGTAATTTGCTTATTTTAATATGGAGTTTATAAATAATATTTTCAAAATATCAATAACAAAGAAAAATTTAACCTCCTCTATAAATCTTTAACATGAAACATATAATGAGAGAAAGATTAGGAAAATTCTTATTCTTTTAATAGTTTCTTTATAATTCAACTTATAATGTATATTTTTTAATTCTTTAGATGCTTAATATGGATTTGATATGTAATATCTTAGAAAATAATAATAATAAAAATAATTAAATGTCGGCATACAATAAAAAAATATGAATATGAGTGGGCATGTTTTAGCATTTTAATGTGCACAACCTAAGTTATAGATAAAATATCTCAATGTGAACTACATATATAGGACAACCACATTTACCAATTTGGTTGATATAAGAGTATATGAAGCATATATGCAACCACATTTTCCAATGTGGTTGATTATTATCTATATTTTTCTAAACACCAACTCTTTACGATAATTAATAACTATATAAATAATAACAACAATATTCTTATATATTTATTATATTAATTATTATAATAATATTAAATAATTTATTGTATTATTAATTAGTAATACTAATAACTCATAAAATATTAGATATCATTATTTGGTAATCCAATTATTATTAAGTAATATTCATAGTTTTTATATTAATATTAATAAATATTATATTATTATTATTATTATAATAAATTATAATAATAATATTAAACATAATAATATTTTATTATCATGTAAATGTTTGTACCATTACAATGTGAGAATATTAAAACTTACTTATTAGCAAACAAAGAGGACTAAAATTATTATAAATTCAAGGGATCAATAAACCTAAGGGGTTATTATTATAAACCTAAAGATAATGAACCCATTGTTTGACTATGGCTAACCATACTTGGCTATACATTTCCAAGATCACTATGTCTAATCATCATAAACTATGTTTTAAGTATGGCTCACAATTATATGTCTATGGTTGACAATTGTATGACTATGACTATGGTTCATGGTGATTCACTATGGTTCACCTACATTTGCCATGGCTAAACACTATTACCAATTGTTTCACACCACACTTTTCTTTCATAGATTATGATTGTGCATTTTGACAATGGTTGATCACATTCAATCATAAAATATAATTGATTGATCATTTCGTTAATTCTAATTTTTAATATTATTTTTAAACTTAATAAATTTATTTTAATAATTTAATAATAATTATATAAATTTTAATAGTTAAAATTTTTTAAAACATCAATACACTTTAATAATAATAATAATATTATATCACTATGTAAATTTATATTATTATTAACTATAATATTAATTAAAATATTATTTCCCAGATAGATTTTGGATTCCAAGAGAGAGCGATGGTGATTTTGAACCCTAGCTCCTGCTCTGCCGTCTCCCTCTCAGCGGCCGTCTTCTGGCCTTCGAGGTCTCCTGCAGCGGATGAAGCCACGATCCTAAGCCTTGGATGGACAACATTTCGATTCTCCTGTGATCTGACATTTCCTCATTTAACAGAAACAGATCTCCCAGCGCTTTTTCGCCTCGAGGTAGGCTTTCAGGCGGCCAGTCTTCCGCCCTCCGATTTCTCCTTGGTCTCTGCAGCCACAGTAAGAAGGCTGACGTTTTGGCAAAGACTGCTCCAGCAGAATTTTTTTCTGCTTCTCCTTCGGCGAGGGCTCTGGGGAAGAAATCTCTTCAGCAGATTTTGTCGCCATTGATACCTCCTCTGCCCCACAAGAATCGCAGATCTCATGCATTACTCATTCAGATCCCCCTTAGCTTCCTGGATCCGCCTCGGATGAGCATCTTGAAGCTATTTTGGGAGGACTTTTTTTTTGACAATATTTCAAAAACAAGCCTCCTCACTGCCTAGATCTGCAGGGGACAGAGGAACTCGGACTTCTCTCCTTCGTTCCAGATACAAATCAAGCTCATTTCTGGGAAAACATTGATGAAATGGGTGAACCCAACGGATCTCGTGATGGATCTCAAGCATGAGCTGCAAATCAAACTGGGGATTCCCTCTGCGGCTCAACGGCTTATTCATGCAGGTAAACAACTTGAGGATCTTTTTCCCCTTTCTTCTTACCGCATTAAAAGAGATGCCACCATATTTCTAACCCTTCGTTTGAGAGGAGGAGTTGTTGGAGCTTCATCCTCAGCTAAGGCTTTCTCTTACAAAGATGCAGTCCATGCTCAGAAGCCTGAAAAGAATGCTCCACCTGTTCAGGCTCCCAAACCTTTTTTGGTGGACAAACTGGAGGAAGCCCCCTCCATTGAAATAAAGCATCCATCACTGGATGATCAAGATGAAAAGTTTGCTGAGCATGCCATTATTTGCAGATTCAATGGGTTGTGGCCTCGCACAGCAGACCTCTACCAATGGATCCACTCCAACTGGACCAACAATTGCAAGGTTCTGCTGTGCTCAAAAGGCTTCTTCATTGTAGTGTTTGCCTTCAATGAAGACTATAATAAAGCTCTAACTGCAGGTCCATGGTTCTGGGGCTCAGCTGGCTTATTTCTCACCCCCTGGTTTCCAGATTTCGATCCAGCTACGGCAGTCATCACCAAGCTCCCCATCTGGGTCAGACTCCCTAACCTCCCGGCACATCTATGGCATTTTGCTGTTTTCCAAGGGATTGGTAATGCCCTAGGCAGCTACCTAGACACAGATATCTCAAGAGGGGAAAAGGGCATCTATACATTTGCTAGAATCTGTGCAGAAATAGATATGAGTAAAGGTCTCCCTGACCAAATCAACCTCAAAATTGGAGACTTTCATTTGACTCAAGCCCTGGATTTCGAGAACACAGCCTTTCGCTGCCGAAACTGCCACAACACAGGGCACCTTCAAAACTCCTGTCCCGCGGAGCCGATCCACAAGAAGAAAGCCAATCAGAAGCAGAAATCCAAGAGTTGGAAGCCTCATACCCCACCCCCCATGGATGATTTTGACTTCAGCTCGGATGAAGAGGAGATAAATGAGGAAGAAATGGAAACCAAGACAGCGCAGGAACCGCCCTCGGCTGACCCTGAGGATCTTTTTGTCCAGCCAAGCTCCCAGAAAAGGAATCATGAATCCTCCACCTCGTATTCACACAAGGAAATCTCTCAAGCAGCCCAGCTCAGTTTGCAAATCGCTCCAGTTCAGCAGTGCCCTCCGGAATGGATCAAAGTGGGTAAAAATAAAGGGAAAAAATTCCGCATAGTTGATCCCTCCCATGCTGGGTAGAATCTTATGCTTTGTTTTGTCCTCTGGTTTTTCTTGTCACTTCTTGCTATGTTCTTCTCTCTTCTCTTCGCTTCTAGGAGACGAGGTGGATTGCATATCCTTTCCGGCTGCCTTTGTTCTTGTTTCTCTTGGCTCTACCTGTTTCCAGGCTTGATTGTACCATATTTTTTCCTTTATTAATAGATTTAGTCTTTATCAG